>PVLA01005245.1:0-152248 GCA_004027455.1 Hydrochoerus hydrochaeris | reverse complement strand
TTATGTTGGGGAAGGGGAACATAACTGAGTCCTTACTATGTGCTAATGATGTTGTTTTACCCTCCTCACAAGTTTATGAAGTAAATTTTATCATGTCTGTCTTAAAGATAAATGCATTGATGCTTAGCAGTTAGTTAACCTGCTCAAGCTTACAAAGTTAAGGAACAGCTAATCTAAACAAAACCCAGTGCTCTTTCTTCTACACTTTTAATGCCTCAAACACAAGCATGTCCTTATTGGCTGTGTCTTCCAAGGAACTGGGCCCCTAGATCTTCAACTTTAACTTCTACATTGTTCATGCTCTTGAGTAATAATCTTGTATCTCCTAGAGATGCCCCAGAGGCACCCACCACACTGGGGACCACTTTATAGGTCTTCTTATTTGTTATGGAGCTATACCAAATGCCTTTTTCTTTAAAAAAAAAAATAGAAATGATTCAACTAAGCTTATACAAAATTTACTGACCAAAATAGCCTGCCTTTCCTCTATTGAACACATTTTAATCATTGGAAACCACCAGTAATAGAAGTGGAAAGACAATTAAATGAAAACATTTTTCAGGATCCTCCTTTCATTTTTTTGTGATCCTGAAAATTGAACCCAGGGCCTTTATAACAAGCTACATCCTTAGCCTTTTTTATTATATATAAAAACTCATGACTGCAGGCACTTATGCTGCTGAGCTAAATCCCTGGCCCTTGTTTTATATTTTTAAATTATCATCTTGCTAGGTTGGTAAGTTGCCTAGGGTGGGCTCAAATTCGTGATTCTCCTGCCTCAGCCTCCAGAGTGCTGGGATTATAGGTGTGCATCACCATGACTGGTTTCAGGATTTACATCCTTACAGCAACAACTAATCATCATTGGACACACGAGGCAGGTGCCAGGACCTCACTAGCACTTTGCTTCAGAAATGCAATCAAGGCCAGTATTACTATTATCCCTACCTCACAGATGAAGAGCCAGTGTCATTAAGAGGGCAGGTTCACTGCCAAGACCACATGATGGGTGCAGTGGAGCCACAGAAGGTGCAAGGAAGGCCAAGATGTTCATTTACTGCCACACTGAGCAGCTGAAATAGACTTAGGTTAACTAAATCTATTTTTTGTTTTATTTTGTTTTGTTTTGAGACAGAGTCTCACTATGTAGTGCAGTATGGCCTTAAGCTCATTAGGTAGCACAAGCAGGCCTCACAGTTGCAGAAATTCTCCCTGCCTCAGCCTCCTGAGTGCTGGGATCATAGGTGTGTACCACCATGCCTGACAGAATAACTAAATCTAAAGTTTAAGAAAGGTTTTATTGATTTTATTTGATGAAACCAGCATCTAGCTCTTTTTCAACTCATTTGTTGGATGAAAAAACAAAAGACATTTCCTTTAGCTTTCTGCTCCAAGCCAGTGGTAGGGTTTGCTAGCTGCCAGGATCAAATCAAGAGGAAGCTCAGTGTGGTAGCACACACCTGTAATCTCAACTCTAGGAGGCTGAAACAGGAGGAATGAAAGTTCAAGATCTCCTTGGGAAACTTAGTGAGACCATGTCTCAGAATAAAAAAATAAAATGACTGGGGAATAGCTCAATGGGAAGGCCCTGGTTTCAATCTCCAGTATCAAAAAAGTGGGGAAGTGGGAGAGAAATCAAGAGGAAGTGCTCTGAATTCAAACTGCTTTTCTGGATTTTGGTTTCTGATTCCATTCTAGCTCAGCAACACAGAAAGCCTTCCCAAAAGATGTCTTCTCAGCTTGATGCACAAATGTCTGAGAGCCTTCTTTACCCTATTCTTCCTATCAGTGAGAGGCAACAGGGCTAAATCTTTGGACAAGGACCCAGGAGTCCTGCTTCCCTTTGGTAAAGTAGGTCAGCTGCTGAGACAAGCAAGTCGTCCATTAGTGAGCACTGACTTGAAGCACACTGACTCATGGCCTCAGAGATCATGAAAAGCTCTGTGGCCACCAGATGTGTAGTGCAAAAGAACAGATGTTCATTGCTGATTACTCTGCAAAAATGGCAATAAAAATCAGGATTACTTCCGAGTAGGGTTGTTAGCACTGAAACAAGCTTTATCAGATTTGCTTCTTGGTGACATTATAATACATAGATTTCATGAATGATACTCAGATTGTTCATTCCCAGTTTACAGTCTTATAGCATTCTTGCTTAAGTATTTTAATAAGAATCTAGGAAATATAAATCCTGAGATATTTAAAGTGATCAAAATTCATTGTGCTGGTTGCATGCTATGAAAGAGGATACATTTTTGTTAAATACTTTCTACTATGAAAAGTCAAAGAAGGGGTTCAGTGTTTCCCTGAAGGAGCCTTTATAACAAACACTCCTCTTTCATTAGAACCTGTTTTCCTTTCTAGAAAAAGAATGTACTGTTATGAATGTGTAGAAACTGGAATTGAAATATATTTAATTTTTTCCAAGTTCTCTAAGGTACCTTCTTCTCCTGTGTCATCTACAAGTGCCCCATTTCTCAATTTCCTTCTTTGTATGTATTCCCCTTTTTTGTACTTTCAGAGTCTCTGTGCTGCTCACTTACATGTCTCTGTGCAGAACAAACAGCAAAGATTCTTTGTATTTTCTGATTTTATCTTCTGCTTTACTGTGGGCAGGGAGTACTGTTATGTTCAGGACCTTCAGAGATCAGCAAGAGTATTGTCTTAGTTACTTTTCTTATTGCTGAGACAAAATATCCGACAGTCACAATTAAAGGGGGAAAGATATTTTAGCTCACAGGTTGTAAAAGTTTCAGTCTATAATTGGCTGGCTCCAAGGTGGGGCAGCATCAGGTAGAGGGGCAAGAGTTCATAGCAGTGGAAGACAGCAAAAGCAATGAGAGAGAGAGCAAAAAGCTTTTTCCTTTTTTTTTTTTTTTTGATACAGGGAATTGAACTCAGGACCTTGTTCTTGCCAGGCAGGCACTGTGCCACTGAGCTATGTCCTCAAGCCCCTTTTATCTTATCCAGACTGTGGACTGATTCAATCAGTGAACTGATCCCAGAAATCACCCACCTATAATGCCAGCATTACAGGAGGAATCCATCACACATTTTTGATTCAGTCACCCCTAAAAAACCCTATGACCAAATGGGGCTTTGTGGGGACATCTAGAATTCTATGGAAATACTTATGGGGGATTACCAGTCTAGACCACACCTCGAAGAGCGGGTGCTGGCCAGGAGGGCAGTGTCCTTCTTTCAGATTCTGGTTTCCAGCTATCTTTTATTTCTGAGAACCTCTGGCAAATTGTTCAAGGTTTCAGTTCCTAAATTGAGGGAGGAATGTTTCAGGAAAAAAAAAAAAACTGAAACCTTGCTCCTTTAGGTTTTTTTTTTTTTAATACCAGGAATTGAACTCATGATCTCATGCTCACCAGGCAAGTGCTATGCTGCTGAGCTATATATCTGGCCCCATTCCTTGAGTTTTTCATGAGGATTGTAGATGGTAAGATATGTGACAGTGCTTGGATATCTCATCTGAATTAAATCCAGGCATTGGAAGTAGGCAGCAGGAACATATGCACCTTCTTAATCTATTCTGAAATTGCATTTGTTTTTCATTTCACAGATTTCCTTTGTCTCCTTAATTTATTTATTTTTTTGGTCAATCTGCAAAAATCGCAAAGTCCATGGATCCACTGTATTTTAAATCCTGCAATTTAAGGAAGTAAATTACTACAACCTCTATGGGGTATAAATTAGCAATATTTGTCAAAATTACACATGCATATTCCTTCTACCCAGAAATGTTACTTCCAGAGATATACTCCACAGACATACTTTACCTGGGTGAAGTAACTTTTGTACACAATTATTCATTAAATAGTATATTTTAATAGGTTAAAAGCAATTTAAGTGCCCATCAATTGGGAACTGCTTAAATAAATTATGATACATCCATACAATGCAGTCTCAAGAGAGAATAAGGAACCTGTTTATGTACTAATCAGGATAATAATAATAAAGATATATTGCACAGAGTAAAAAAATAAGATGGAAAGCAAGATTTGTGTACTATGATATCCTTTGTGTGCAACAGGCACAAAAAAGAATAGATATGTTCTTATTTTTGCACTCAAAAAGTACTGTACAGGAGCACAAGAAAAGGATACTAAGGTAAACCAGATCTCTGGGGCACAGGAGTAGCTGGGATGCTTTCATTTTTTAAAAATTTAATTTAACTATTATTTTGACTTTATTATATTAATTCATCCAGTTTACAATCATCTTGGGGAGTTGTTAAATGTACTTATTACTGATTTTTTTCCTAATCATGTCTCCCTCCCCTCTCCTCTGATTTCCTCATCACCTTTTACATACTTCTTAATATTATTTGTCTCAGTTCATGTTATGACAATTAATGTTTCATTGATTGACATTATTGGGTACCTGTACATGGCATATCTTTATTCCCTGCATTTCTCCTTCCCTTCTTCCTCATTCCTTGTCCTTGTTTTTAAAACCACTTTCCTAGTGGACAAGATCTGTCTGTTTGTCCTTTTCTATCCATCCTTTATCATCTTATTTATATTTTGCTTCACTCAAATGAGAGATACCATATGGTATTAAAGCTTGTGTGTTGATTTATTTCACTCAGTACTAAATTTTCCAGATACAATTATTTTCTTACAAATGCCTCAAATTTGTCATTCTTTAGAGCAGAATAGTATTCCATTATATATAAATACCACATTTTGTTAATCAGATGAGTCAAAAAATGGGCTGAAGAAATGAAGAGACACTTTATGGAGGAAGAAATACAAATGGTTAACAAATATAGGAAAAATGTTCAATATCTCTAAGCACTAGAGAAATGCAAATTAAAACAATGCTAAAATTCTATCTTACTACAGAAAGAATGGCAATCATTAGGAAATCAAACAATGACAAATGCTGGCGTGGCTGTGGTTAAAAAGGAACTCTTATGCATTGTTGGTGGGAATGCAAACTAGTACAACCACTGTGGAACTCAGTATGGAGATTTCTCAAAGAATTGAAGTCAGAAATTTCACATGACACAGCTCTTCCTTAGGTGTCTTCCCCAGAGAGCCTAAGTCATCATATTATAGTGACACAGGCATATCAATGTTTATAGCAGAACAACTTGTAATAGCTAAATCTAAGACACTTCCTTTTTATATCTTTTCATATTTTTTTGATTTTAAACTGAAAGTAAGTTTATCTACTACATAAATCAAATAACAAAATAAATAACCAAAGGAAAGGTTCTTGAATTATTTTTATCATACTGAATTCCTTTCTACATTATTTTTTTTTCTTTTCTTTTGACACAGAGTCTCCCTATGTAGCGCAGGCCAGCCTTGAACTTATGGCAATCCTCTTGCCTCAGCCTCCCAGGTGCTGGGGATTACAGGCATGTACCACCACACCCAGCTGTCTACATCATTTCTGCCAGATGCCCAGACTCTTCTAAGAAGCTGCTTTCAGTCTGAGTTGGTTTCTCAATACTGCTTTAATTTGCTTCCGTGATGACTTTCAGAGGAAAGTCCCTAGTTGCGCTTGATTTGTAGTGAGTGGATCACTTTCTGACCAACAACTGTCTTTTTCTGAGGAGAAGGAAGTGAATCTGAAAAAGTTTTGAACTCAGTTGTACACGCCTATATGCGGCTTCAATCAGTTTGCCTGTGGAGTTACAAGCACCATATGCCCAAATGAAAACTCACACTCTAAGCCACATAGCACAAAGTAACCTGCTCTTTCATTATCCCTCATTCTGTATAAAGCATTAATACCAGAACTTGCAATGCCTTGGAAATTTTACTGAATGTCAGCTTTGCTTACACATCTACTTCACTTGCCTTGAAAAAGTAAATCCAAATGGTATGGGTGGCACTGGCTGTGATCCTAGCACTCTGGGAGGCTGAAGCAGGAAGCTCACACATGCAAACCCAACCTAGGCAACTGAGCAGTTTGGACAGACCCTGTGTCAAAATTTAAAACCTTTTAAAGGGCTGGGAATGTACCTCAGTGGCAAGGCTCTGAGTTCAATGTCCAACACCATATACATGTACACAAATCTAAGAAAACAAGGATAAACAAACAAAAATGGAGATGACTTTGGTCACGGGCAGTCTCTTAATAGACATGATTTTCTTCTTGACACCTTTACTTTTACATTCGTGGAGAAGCTGAAGAAACCAGCAAACTTCCTGTCAAGTACACATATTCCTAGGGTTTTGTCTTACTTGCTTTAAAGATGGAATTTCACGTGATGCAAAGTGTCTGAAAGAGGAGCATGTTTTCGGGGTGAAGGGCCACATACTGCCCATCTCCACTGTCATTAGGGATAAATGGGCCTCATCTTACACAGCTCTCTCACTAGCAGCCCACTGCTCTCTCTGGGAAGCCGCAGCAGTTGGTGGCCTGGACTTACTGTTGGAGATTTGGAGAAGTCTCTTTGGGGACAAAAAGAATGGAATTACCCTCTCTGGAGATAGGAACTCTGTCCTGAAATTCAAAACTTGATTGTGTCTTTTAACTCACTGTGCCTATTTACCTTCGCGTCTTGGAATGGTACACAAAGGAAAAAAGGAGTGCCTGCCCTGCGCCCTGTCTTAACTCACCCAGGTTTATCATATCTAAACCTCTTCGGGGTCTTTATCCTTCTCTTTCTGGTTTCAAAACTTGAGCACCTTTCTCTCTCTTTCTCTCTCTCAATCATTCTCTGCAAACTATTCTTTATGATATTTCAACTGTGAAATTAGAAATTATACTGTCAATGCATGCAATTTTCTCTTTTTCTGTTGGTTTGCTAGTCTGAAATTATTTACAAATATAAAGTGAAGGTATCTTTATGCTGTACTAGGTGATATAAACTTTCCAGGCTAAAGTATCATTGTGATTACAGTGCACATCTCTTAATAGGGCACAGTGGTATGAATACCCTTGACCCATAATTCTTATACTTGGTTTGTGTGATGGTTGAACTTGGTGTCCTGAAGTACTGTGTGTGCTTCCTCATTTCACAGCAATGATGCAGCCCACTCAGCTGCCAGGCCAAATACTTGATGGATGATAGCATCCCAATGTCCCATAAATAACGAGTACTCTAATACCTGGAATGTGCAACTTGGAAAAGATAGCAGTTAAACTCTGGTTGCCTCCTCCACATAGCCTCCTTGTTTATATGAGTGCAAAAACAAAGGCTTGCACTGTTCTGTCTCTGATTTCTAATAGATGAACAGATAGATATGCCTTCTGTGGAGGTGTGTTCCTCCTGTGTCCTCAAAGACCGGGTAGGAACACTGCTCAGTCATCTGAGCCAGAGCTGGGATATTACCGAGAAGGCAATAACATTACTGAGAAGGCAAGAGGAGAGAAGGTGATAGCTTACTCTGTGGAGAGAACAGCTCAAATGAATTGGAAGATCACTGGTACCAGAGACAGGGTCTTGCAATGGTATAGTATCATGCATTGGAATGCAAAAATGGTATACTTAACTGCATATGTTCCAATCCTTCAGCTGAAGGCAAACAAGACAATATAATTTTGGAGTTGGGAGCAGATATTAGTCTACAATTATTTTAATGATAAAAAAATAAGTGGCCTAGAAGTTTGTCTTAAATCATCAAATGCATTAGCTGATGGCAGAGCTGGACCTGCAACCAGGACCTTGAGGCTCTTAGCACATTTTAGCTGCAGTGCAGAGATTTTCAGATAGGACCTGGAAAGTGAGTGGGCTGGCTGTGGGTGCACACTGGTGCAGAGTACAGTGGAAAAGTGCCTCAGAAACTGGAACACCACAAAAATGGAAGCTAGTATTACTGCAAATGATTGTTCTAAGCACGCTGGTTTATTTGATCACCTACTGGCAAGAGAAATTAGAAACTGATTGCTTAGTTTCAAATTTTTCCCAACATCTCAAGTTTTTTCAGTATCTCAATTAACAGGAAGAGAAATAGAGCAAAATAAGATCCAGAGATAATCCTAGGGCAACATCAAGACTTCTACCCCTTGCTTCAAAATAACCCTGAACAACTCGGTTGGATTGGGGAACCAGTCACATTTCTCTCAAGGCTCTGCCCCTCTCCTGTCACCAGCCCTGGATTCTAATGAACAGAAGACACAAAAAATTCTGGAGCAATAAAGGAACCAGGAAAGATGGGAGTCCTCCAATGGACCCTGAGTGACAGGAACAAAAAAGAAATCCAAGTACACTAGAACAGTTATACAAAAAACATTTGCTCAGTACCTCCTAGTTTTCCTGAGAGAGGCATCTTCTGCCAGGTGCTCCCTCCCATTGGATAGTCTGTGCTGTGATAACAGCTGCCTGGGGATTACTTTCTGATTCTGCTCAAGAGGCCAGTGAGGTCTGAGTCAGATACTGTCAGTATCACTCACTTTGAGGTTTTCATTTCTGCCTCTCAAGGCCCTTGACAACTATTAAGTCTCTTCCTACAACTTTCATGGCTCTCTTCTGTAGGAAATATGAGCCACTTCTCCTAAACCTAGGCCTGGTAAATATCTTCTGGCTCTCAGTGTTTCCAATTCCTGGCTTTTGGAGTTGTCTGGCAGATCAGCATCACCAAATTTGTATATATTGTGGATTGCAAGGATATAAACGAAAGGCAAGGGTTTGCATTTTCTATGGACACTTTACCTGTCAAGCACTTAAGGAAGGCAGTTAAAGTTACAAAACTTGTCCATGGAAGAATGGGGATACAAATCTTGGCAGAGAGTTTTTATAATTATTCTCTTTTACATATTAATAAACAGAGGCTCAACTCCAGAACTCGAACATAAACCTGGTCTGTCTGCCACCAGAACCCAGAGCTAGGATCCTCACTATACCTTACTAGATACACCCAAACAATGGCAAGCAGCTCCCTAGAATGCTTTTTGAGAGGGTAGGGAAGTGACCAGGTTCTATGCATGTGTTACACATCTATCAGGCACCTGCCATCCTCCCCACTGTCTTACTTTTCTCATTGCTGGGACAAAATACCAGATACCACAAAATTTAAGGGAGAAAGGATTATTTAGCTCACAGTTTGTAGAGGTTCCAGTCCATACTCAGCACAAGGTAGAGTGGCACAGCAGACAGGCATCACAAAAGAAAAATAGTTCATTGTGGGCAGAAGGTAGCAAAGCAACAACAGATGACTGTAACTCTTCTTATCCCTTATGTCTTATCCAGGATACTTAGGGTTGGTAGCACTGACGCCCTTAATCTGAGTGCCCTTGATCCTAGCATTGCAACATGCATCAATACAGAGTCTCACACTATTTCTAGCCACCACTGAAAAAGCCTATCTATGACTGCACGAGAGTTTTGGGGGGACCTTTAAACACAAGCTGTAATATTTGGCCCCTGGCTCCCCAACAACTCATACATATTCCCTTATTCAAAAGACATTTAGTCCATGTCTAAGAGTTGACAAAATCCTATCTATTTCAACATTGCTGAAAAGTCCAAGTCCAAAGTCTCCTTTGACATGTAAACTTTTAGCTGCAAGCCCCTGTACACATGAAAAGAAAGTTAAATAATTCCAATATTCAATGGAACAAGATACACATTTCTATTCCAAAAGTTACAAATGGGGGATAGCAAAGAACTGGAACAAAACAAGATTGAAATTTGGCAGGCAAACATAAAATCCCATAGTTCCACTTCTAGCATCCCTGGCAAGTTGTGAACTCCAAAGTGCTTGAGTGGCTCCACCTCTATGGCATTGCTGCTGGTTGTAGCCTCCATGGCTTCTCTCTGGAGCCTGCTCTGCTCCCTCCTTTTAGTTTTCCTTAGACAATCCACGTTTCTGGTTTCTCCAAACTTCTGGGTCTCTACTGCACCTTTGCATTCACACTCACAGCTTCACATACTTCCCTTTGAAGGGCACACTATCTGGCCTCCCAGAGCTTCTTCTGAAATTTGGGAGGAAGACTTGATCCCACAGGTTTTGTATTCTGAATGTACCTAAGACCAGCATCACATGGATGCTGCTGAGGTCTGCTCCTAACTGGAGCAATAGCCAGGTTTTCCTCTCTCTTGGCTGTTAGGGGTCAAGTATCTATGAATCAAAGCCTGAAGAACAATTTCCCTAGGCTGACACCATTCAGGAATATGGTGCTCTGGGGCAAAGTCTTTCATTTTTGCAACTTTGAGGCTGCAAAGAATGAGGTCATGTTGGTTCTTATGATGCCCTCATGTCATTTTTTCTTTAGCCTTTTTCTGAAATATTTGGTTTTTTCTTGCTAGTCTTCCCAGTGACCAATTTCTCCTCCATTCCATCTTTGCTGGCTGCAATTTTACCTGGACTTCCTTTCTGGATGACCTCAAGATGCTTTAAATCATTCTGTTGGGCTCTTTGCTCTTGATTTTCAAAATAAATCTGGCTAAAAACCCCGAACAGTAGCCATGCCACAGCTTCAACATTAGACTGCCTTGAAATTTCTTCTGCCTGGTTAATTAGTCTTCACCCCTTAATCTCAGTCTCAGGCAAAGTCTCTCTGGGCAAGAGAAAATGCAGACAGACTTTCTGCTAAGGCACTGTCACTGTCTGGGTTCAAACAGCCAATGTAGTCCTTCCCAGCAGAAATCTCCTGAACCTGATTTCTGGAGGATTTTTATCAGCATTCCGGCCTTCTGAGCTCTGACCAGAATCTCCTGTCGAGTAAGCCTCAGGTGTTTTAGTTCTGTTTTTTCAGCCAGCATCTCCAAACATTTGCTAACTCCTCCCTTTTCTACAAGCCAGCTCCAAAGGCTCCTAAACCATATGGTCAGGTACAGTCATGGCAATGACCCCACTTCTCTTGTACCAAATTCTGTTTTAGTTAGTTTTCTTATTGGTGAGACAAAATATCCAATACTCAAAGTTAAAGGAGGAAAGGTTTATTTAGCTCACATTTTGTAGAGGTTTCAGTCCATAATTGCCTGGCTCCAAGGCATGGTGGCACAGCAGACAGGCATCTCAGAGAAGTAACAGTTTATGGTGGGCAGAAGGTAACAAAGCAACAAGGGACAATGACCATAGCTTTTCTATCCCTTATACCTTATCCAGGCTGCTTAGGGCTGGTAGCACTTACACTCTTAATCCTAGAGCCCTTGGGCCTAGTAATACACCATGTACCATGAATCAATTCCAGTGTCACATACTCTAGATCCAGTCACCTCTGTAAAAGCCCTACCAATGACTGCATGAGGGTTTGGGGAAACAAACACAAGCCATAACACCCACCTTGACTTTTTTTCTTTTTTTTTTTTTTTTTTTTTTTTTTTTTTTTTTTTTTTTTTTTTTTTGTATTTTTGCTTCCTGGCAGAAGTCCTTACTTTCTATCCTTATGTCTTTATGTCTAGCAATTTCTCAGCTTCTTCTTCCCCAGGCCTCTGCCCCAGGATCTTTGAATGAGTTGTAGCACAGTCAGCTATGGTACTTCTAGGGGAAGGCTTGCCTCAGGACCACTCATCCTCCAGTTCCCCAAAGGTCCTCTCCTTTTCATTTTCTAGAATTGTTGAAGAAACCATTAATCTAAACCTGAAAACCAGTCCCCTATTCTTTAGATTCTTGTGTGGAGATGACCATTTGTCTGGAGACTCAGAAGGTGGGACTGATGTCAATATGGGTGTCAGACTTTGCCTGTTCCATCAACTTAAGCAGGTAGCCAGTGCAGTTCCACAACCAGCTGGGTCGGCCCAGCAGCTGATAGTAGATCACATCAGTTAACTTGCTTGGCTGAACTAGCCCACCTCCGCCAGATAATGTCCAAGGTACACAATACAACATGGTATTCTTGAAAGATGAATGCTTTCAGCCATAAAAGGCAGAGGAGCTAGTGCAGTAGAATACTAAATTTGCTAATCATTGCTTAACATCTAAAGTCAGTATCATCCTGTTCAGTCTGGAGAAGGCAAAGATGTTTCCTGTACTGTACATATACTATAGAGGCATCTTGCCCCTAACAGAGGTCACTGCCTGAGTGTACCTCAGCCCTCTCAGCTCCTGAAGCTTCTTCCTGCATTCCACCTTCATAAGGCACGATCAATCACTTGGTCATACAGTCAAGAAATCAAGTCATCAGACTGTAATATGCCCTCTCTCATTCAATCATCAAGTCTCATGAATGACTGTCTAATAATCTCCCAATTAAAATCTCCTTCCCACTACTCCTATGGAGGTTCAGTGCAGACTTCTAGTGAATTAGCCTAATAAAATGAGGACAAGCCTCCCAAGGAGCAGGGACTGGCACCCAGAGCAGTGTGGTAAGAGCAAGAAACAGGAATGGTGGATTCAAATTCCACTCAATATGCCCTGACAGGAGGGTAAGGGTCTGAGCTTCAGTTTCCTCATTTGTAAAATGAAAGACACAAGAATGTCTCCTTCCCTGGGTTGTTAGAATGTTTAAACAAAGTTAAGACAAAAGAATAGTCAGAATGCAGTGTGAATGTTATATTATTGATAGCAGTGTTTATTATTTTATTATAGCTATAATGACCAATGAGGAAACCAAGGCTAAAAAAATATTAAACATCTTTTCTAGAATCATAGACTATTAATAGACCTAGCATATGAATCCAGGTCTATTCTTCACCAAAGGCCATTCTCTCTCTCTTTCTCTCTCTCTCCTTCCCTCCCTCCTTCTCCCGCTTCCTCTCTCCCTCTCTCTCCCCCTCCCTCTCTCTCTCCCCTTCCCTCTCTCTTTTTCTCTGTCTCTGTCTCTCTCTCCCTCTCTCTCAATATAACACATGTAGGGATCTCAATGCAAGTGCTTATATGACAATGCAATCTCTAAAGTATTATCAGAGAAAGATGCCATATATTACACAAAACAATATGAATAATATGATCTCACCTCCACCTTTTGCTGGAGACAGCATCTTGCTATATAGTTTGGGCTGGCCTTGAACTTAATATAAAGTCCAGGACTGGCCTTGAACTTGAGGCAATTCTGCTTTAGACTCTTGAGTGTTGGATTACAGGTATGCCCCACGATGCTCATCTAATCTCATTTTTTAAAATTGTAAAATTCATTACAAACTTCTGTGTTGCAATCACTGACTGCTGCGTATCCTCTCATCTTTCTCTTTATCAGTTCTCTCCCACTGAACTAATTGCATGGTGCAGGCCCAGATATGCAGGATTTAATATTTTTTAAATTGGTGAGCAGTGTTGGATTTTTTAAAAATAAGTAATTTGAGCAGGACATAGTGGTGTAATCCTAATACTCTGGGGGCTAAGGAAGAAAGATAGCATGAGTTATAGGCCAATGTGGGCTACATAGGGAGTTAAAAATCAGCCTGAACTACATACAGAGACCTTGTCTCAAAAACAAAAAAAGTAATTTAACTTATTTATTTATTAGAGAATAGTTAATAAATGACCTATTAAAGTGTTAAAAGTAACAAAACTATCCCAAAATTTATTCAGAGGAAAGTAATAGTCATTCTACCCTTTTCAGCAGATACCTGATTCCTATCCCAATAGGCATTCATGATGACCAGTTCATCCAAATCTTTTTATAGAATTTCACTGAAATGAATTTTAGTGAAATTTAAATTTACTCCAAGGACTATTGTTATTTCATAAAAACTTAGTCAGTTAATTTTCTTTTTAGAGAAATACTAATTTCTCTCAAACCTACACAAAGGGAAACTTAAACTCAAACTCAAACTCAAAAAACTCTCTGAGTATGTGTAGATGGCAAGATTGACAGCATAGAAAGATGCTAGTTACTGAATTCACAAACTCCATCAAGTAAAACCACCATCTGATTCCATGCAATTCTATTTAGATTCCCACCCCTGAAGTTGGTCTTATGATCCATTTCTTCATAGTCCTTTGCCTGAGATTTGATTCTTATTTATTGTGCAATTTGTGGAAAAGAGTTGGTATTCTGTAACTTGAAAAAGACAAATGATTTTCTCTTTCTTTCAGCAAGATGTTGAGGTCACTCTAACACAACTCACCACAGTTTGAGACAAGAGAGTGCTTTCTGGAGGAAGAATAACACTCTTTTCAGTGTGCTTTTGTCAGACAGACATCTGCCACATCCCTGCAATACACATTATCCTACTATTTTCTGAACAAAACCTTTTCAAGGGACTGGAAGCTTGGAACAGCTTTTTGTCAGGATGCTAACTTGCTGTAAGTCCGTGAGCATTTGTCATAGTACTGCACACTGAGACTTAAACATTGTTGAGAAGCAACACTGGAGATGTCATTTCTTAAAATGAAAAATCAGACTGTTCAAGTGGTTCTATGGTTTTAGAGGATTGATATTGAAATATTTACCATTCTCTGTTTTATTCTGAATGTATGGGTTCAGATGTTTCTATTCCTTCATGATATTTTTCTAGCTTCCATTTCTATACTTTAAGTATGCATTCATTTTATTTTAAAAAGACAGGACAGATTGAACAACAACAACAAAAAATCACATCTGCACTCAGGGTTTCCCAGTGCTTTTTAACAAAAAATGTGAAGTCTAAGAATTTGAAAGTTAAGTAATAGCTATAATTCATCTCATGATATATTTTGGGAAAATAACTATTTCCTTATTCTTTACTAATATCTTTCCTGTTTTTTTTTATCATAACACTGCCGTGAATAAAAGAGTTGGTGTCCAAACATATTCTCTCCTTTTATTTTAAGACTGATGTAGAAGTGGAAGCTAGTGACTAGATAAATGGAGTCTTTGTTTCACTGGATCTTCAATGGATGGACCAATGGTTAATTGAAGGGTTCTTCCTTCTCTCTTAAATCTGTTTGTCACCAAATTATCTATTTGTTATTCCTAGTCTTTGGTATAGACTTGGTGGTCTCTCTGACTGTCAATGAGCTCTTTTTTTTAACGTGTTCTTTGTTAGTGCCTTCTTCTAGTTGCTCCTAACTCCTCAGTTTCCACTGGTTAGGCCAACCACGAAGGCATTCTGCCAACTGATCTACCCCAGCTCAGCCAAACCTTATTGCAATTCTCACAAACTGGAGGAAAGGCCTCACTGGGCTGGGAAGAAACCTTAGAGCTCCTAGAGAAAACAGACCTCAACTCCTGATATTTTCTTCTTATTTATCAGAGATACTATTTCTTTATATTTAGGAACTTCCTTTTCCAAGCATTTGTCTTCCATGGTCAGGTTTTATTATTTTCCCTTCCTCTAATCTTTAGCAGAACTATTTCTCTATTAGATATTGAATTCTTCTGGTGTTTAGAATGCACTTTGAATAGGTGTTACATATAAAAAATTAGTGTAGATTTGTCAAATGAATGAGAAAAGCTAAGTTTTTTTTCTGAGTTTAATTGAACACGTCAAATAATAAAATAACAATGACGTATGACTGCACCTAGCTCTGCTTGCTAACTGCTCTTCACCCACACATGGAAACATTTGTCTTGCTGGCATTTCTCCTGAGATGTCAACTAGTCCACAGTTGGCACTAGACTAGTTTGACTTCCTACTTTAGCACTTAATAGCCTTGTGACTTTGTATGAGTTGATTGATCTGTCCATGACCAGTTTCATCTATAAAGTGAGAAAAATCATAGAAATCATACCTACCCACTCACTTTATAGACTTGTTTAAGGATTAAGTGAGTTAATACATGTAAAACACCTAGAAAATAGCTGGAACAGCTCTTCTTAAATGTTAGCACTAAACATTATGTAGTTATTCCTTTATGACTATGATTCAAAACAAAAAATAAGATCAAGATACTGCATTTTTGCCTCGAGTCTCAGGTCAGTGACCTGCACTCAGCTGTCTCTTACAGGAATATTCTCAAGGTTGGGAATCTAAACAAAGATTGCCATTACATCTCTGAGTGAAGCAGGACATGTTCTCTTTGAGCTTCTTTACAATTAATTGAATGCTCATTAATCAACAGTCATCAAAAGGAGCCAAAGATATTGAAATGGGATATAGCTCTAGTTTCATGACAAACTATATTTCAATTTGTCTGCAACTTATGAATTGTATTTTCCTGGAAAAAGTTATATTTAGATGCTACAGAATTTTCTTAATTTTTATTAAGTCATTACTTCTTTATAGTTATTAACACTGTATATGACTTCCTTTTTTGGTAGCCAATTAGGGTAAAATTAAGTTAGAACTTTTTTATAACCAGGTTTTGATGTGTATGTTTGCCAATCTAAGGATTTCAATATTAATTTCATAAAAAATTCCAAATAAGTTTTTTTTTCAGCTATATTGTAAGGTAAGATCAATGCCACCCAGATTAAAATTTTATTATCAATAAACAAAACAAAATAATGTTTTACTAGTACAGAGTGCTGTCAGCTATACTACATTCAGAAGGGACTGAAATGTTTTTAAAAAGCTGGTGCCAGCATGCTAGTGCAAGTCTGTAATCCCAGGATTTGGGAGGCTGAAGCAGAATTATCACCACAAGTTCGAGGCCATTCTGGGCTACATAATGAGTTCAAGACCAGTTTGAACTACAATTTACCATTTTTTCCCAGCCACTGGGTGAGAGCATGCAAACATAAAAGATTTGACCTATGTGCTTAAGCACTGATGCTCAGCTTCAAGTCAGCACCAATTAGAATATAATTACTGTTAAGGAACCATATCTCATTTGAGGATTACTAATTGTATAAATTAGTTTTAAGTGAAGGTGACATTGTATAATGATTAGATGTTGGCCAAATCTAGGATGTTTGCTTGTTTCTACTGTTACTTAACTGCTCATCCCTAATGATTAAATTGCTCCTTTATTCCTACACAAGAGGGAAAGGGGTTGATTTTTTTCCCCTTTCCACACAATCAAGTGATTTGCATAATGCAATGTGAAACTTGTTTCAGATTTTAATGTGTTTACCATATATTGTTCCGAATATGCCAGCAAGCTAATTGTCCTGGAAAAATGTACAGATTCAGAGGAGAGCTTGGGCTATCATTTTGAATATCTACAATGAATCCATCTGATAATGTTCCCAGGCAGCCAGATGCCCCCAAAGAAACAAGATACAGGATTTTCTTTTGTTTGCTTGCTTGTCTTTGTATTTGCTTTTTGTCATGTGACTTACCCACAATGACAGCGGTGACAGTAAGCAGCACAAAAGCATTCCGAAACAGGTAACTTTTAACATCCTCCTTTGTGATGTTCTGCACTTTCTTCTTAGCCAAAAGTGTGCGTTTGCGGACTCCTTGCTGGAATCTTTCCATCCTGCCTCCCATCCTGGGCTCTTCCCCATTGCCTTTGGTCATGTTTTATTTTTCTGAGAGTGTCTCTTCTTTGCACTTCAGTGTCTTGGAACTACCCCAGAAAGTCAAATTTCCTCTTTGGTGTTAGAGATCACAACTAGACTGGGAAAGAAAGAGACAAGAGTTACAGATTCCAGGGATGAGAAATCAATGCTGCCCCATACTATGGCAGGCTATGGGTAAAATCATAATCTTAAGAGAAATCAAGGAATGGAGAGCCATAATATGGCACTTCTAGACTAGAATGTGTATATTGTACAGGACCATGTGTGAAAAATAGGTATAAATTCAGAATGTAGAAGCGGCAACTTGTGTTCTATTTCTCAAAGTTTGTCCTTTTCCCTCCAATGAGGCTAAAAAGAGGGCCCTTCTGAGCCACATGTGAGGCGCACCCTCCATCCTCAACCTACCTTCAAAACTTAGTGAAGGGTCTTGCACAATGAACATGCTCAATAAATGTCCAATTAGCCGAACATATAGGAAGTATCCAACAATTAATTGATAACTCATGTTGTATTTGTGGTTGAAGGCATAACTAGGTCAATAAAAAGGACTAAGATAATGATAATCATTAGGTGAGTGTGTTACCTGTAGTAAAGTAACTGGTTATTTTCATTAAGGGGGAAAAGAAAAAAGAGTTGGGCCAAGCGGCACATACTTATAATCCTAGTTATTCTAGAGGCTATGACAGGAGGATTGCAGGTTCTAGTCCAGCCTGGGCAATTTAGCGATTTAGCAAAGCACAGTCTCAAAATTGAGAGAGGTGAGGGAAGCCAGGTGTGATGTCCCACACCTTTAATCCCATCAGTTGGGGGCTAAAGTAAGAGGATTCCAAATTCAAGGTCAGCCTGGGGTACATAGTGAGACCTTGTCTTAAAGGAGAAGGGAGATGTAGGAGGGGCGTAGATCAGGCAAGTCAGAGATTAAGTGACCCGGTTACAGAAGGCTCTGAGAAGACGAGAGAGAGAGAGAGAGAGAGAGAGAGAGAGAGAGAGAGAGAGAGAGAGAGAGAGAGAGAATATCAACTAGTTAATATCGTTATGAAAAGAGCACAAGTGCCCAGGGAATATGAGAAATACCTCTGCCTACTTTACAGGGTACCTTTTGAATTTTTTTCCCATGAAACAAAGTTGCCCAGGCATGTCTAACAAATTATCTGAAATCATAATTCATTTTCATTTTATTATAAATCCAAGGACAAAGTGGCATTTGCCTTTGTGGCAAACACATTAGCGTCTTCTGAGGAAACTAACACTGACTAAGTATTTTAAAATTTAGGATTTCTGCATGAAAAGACGAGAAGGGTCCAGTTTTCAATCCAAACGTTGCAGTGTGTGGTTTCTGATTTCTTTAAAGCACTCAGGTTATTCAAACGCAATTACGAAAACCCTTCCATGCTGGCAATCAGCGAATCTGGAAAACCAAGGGATTCCTCCCGCTGCTTTACAAGAGTCCTGATCCGTAATCCTTGCCGCGATCAATCGCAGGGAAGCCGAGGGCGCCTGCAGACGTGTGCGTCTATGGGGAGGTAACTGGAAACCCAGGATTCCTCTCCAGCCTTCTGCAAATCCCAGGGTGCAAATAAAGATTTGCCCTAACAGTTTGACTTTTAAACAAAATTGCAGGTTGAGGTCACGGATCTGAAAACCTATAACTTGTTTAAGAGTTTACACCAGATTAAAAGTTTAGAGACAGAAGTGAAGAAGAGCGAAGGGGAAGGGTCCGGTTTTTTTTTTTCCTCTTCTAAATGCGCTGGATTCTCTTTACCAGCCCGTCACGTTAAAGCAGACCGGCCCAATCTCGACTCTCTTCTCGATCTCCAACCACAACCTACCCCTAATTCACCCTGAGTGACTCAAATCCAAATGGGGAGTGGATCCGGTTTAGACACCACACGCTCGCTCGGGACGTCCAGTTACTGGCGCGGACTTCAGCCACCAACATGGCCATCTCCTGCGCTGCAGCCCCGCTGCGGGAGCTCAGCCCGGGCTGGCGGGGGAGAGGAAGAGAAAGTAAACCCGGCAGGAACAAGGGTCCTTAGGCTTACCTTTTCCGATTTCCCAGCGGGTGGAAGACAGCCCAGGCAGTGACAAGGTGAAGTCCGGGCAGGTACGACCGAGCAGCAGGACGCAGCGAGCGAGCAGCAGGCTGGCCCGGACCCTCTGCATGTGCTCGCAAACTGCAAGTTACTATCAGGGCCACTTAAGAAACGGGGAGGAGCCTGGGCGCGGGAAAGGGGGAGTGGGGAAACGAAAACAGAACCGGGAAGGCGGGGAGAGCCCCGAGGTTTCTGGAATATTGATTAATTTTTGGCTCACCGAAAGCAGGCTTGCTGGCTTAGACCACTTTCACGCTTTGTCAGCTCACTTTTCATTAGGAATGCAAGATCGGGACCAGGAGGATTGGAAAAATAAAGCTCGCACACACTTGGGAACGCTGGAAGTCTTATTAGAACACTTTCAAAGACTTCTCTAAGGCTAAATTTAATTACTTCCCATTACTGCAGGTTTCCTCCCTCCCATTCAGGGAACACGAGACTGTGCTCTTTTGCCTGGTTGTACAACTGTTAAGAAAAAGAATTGGGAATACAAATGACGTTTCTCGGGAAGATCCCGAACATAAATATAGAAAGAAAATGCAAACTCTAATACTCTACTCTTATCTAAAGTAACTCAACATGCCTCTGTGTTAGCAGTTTAAACCGCATAATGACAAGCCTAATTGAGTTCTGGCTCCCCGCACTGCAGACTGAAAAGGTAAGAAATACAAAGGACTAGGATCTTCGCCAGCATGTTTAACAAACCAGAGTGCAGATACCCAGTCGGAGTCTCCTTATTGCAAGAGTAGTTGCTCTTCGGATGCCTCAACTATGAAGAATACTGGACACCCCTACATAACATTTTTAGGAGTTAGAAGACTGTCACTGCTTTGAGACTACAACTTGCACTCTAGCTCATTTTTCTTAAAAGCAAGATGAATTGTGAAAAGAAATATAAAAAAATTATTTTTTGAGCCCGACTCACTCCCCAAACTTAAAACTTGCTGAGTAGAAGAGAATAATAGTTCATTAGAAACCAAAACTCATACCAAAAATTATAGTCAGAGTTTTGTGTCCTTGTTCTCTCAATTCCCCATGCAAAATCTGCTCAGTTCATGTGTCTGTTATCCAACACCAAAGTATGTGCTTGAGTTCCTCATTAGCAGATCTAGGGAGTTATAGAGAAATATCTCCTGACATCCTCAACTGCTCATGGATGTGCTTTTGAACAGCTACTTACTGGAGAATAGTGGTGTATCATGTGGATGCCTTAGGGTTACAAATTAGCAGCAATTACAAAAACTTTTAAATCTGGCATTATTTTAAGAGTTTTTGAAAATCTATTGTCTTACGGTCTCAGCCCTCAACTATTTTTCCTTTTCTCTGGTCTTGTAGCGTGCTTAGCATCTGTACCACATTATTTAACATTTAATTGTACCTTGTCTCCTTTTAAAATCATCCTAAGTTTTGGCTTCTGAACTAAATTGTGAGTTCTTTGAGGGCAAGAACCTGTCTCATGACTGATATGTAGTAAACATAAAGCAATTTTTACAAATGGCTAGCATAATAAAAGGGTGTGAAATCAAGTGATTTGTGTGTGTGTGTGTGTGTGTGTGTGTGTGTGTGTGTGTTTGAGGCAGGGTCTTGCTTGGTAGTTCAGACTGGTCTCAACCTTGTAGCAATCCTCCTTCCTTAGCCTCAGTGTTTGGATTATAAGCATGTGCCACCACACCTGGACCTATGACTACTTTTTAAAATATTTATTGACTATCCCGGCTCCTACTTGATCTATGAATTTAGGTTCAGTTTGTTCACATAAAAAGATTCTTGTAGAAGCTTCTTGTTCACTCCTTGTAGAAGTGCTTTGTATTTCAAGAGAACTTGAAAGAAATCTGATGATTTTAAGTGGGCTTTCAAGCTCAGTAGCACTTCTGTTTATGTATCTGTGTATGTGTGTATGTATGTATGTATTATATATTTTATATTTTTTCATAGCAAGAAGAAGAAAGGCTGGATAAACCACATTTTGGTTAACACAGAAATGAGAAGATCTTGGTTTGCCCCCAAATTCCTAAATTTTGGTTACAAACCATTTCGTTATTTCAGTTTGTACGGATATAATAGGAGTCTGGTGTTCATTGAGAAGGGAAGTAATTAACCACTGAAAGTTTTGTTGCCTGTAATAAAACCTAATGAGAAAATGAGATGCAAAGAGACTCAGTTCAGAGTTCACTGGAATGACTAGGTTTTAGTCTGGGGGAAATATTGGAAATTACGTCTTTTAAGCACCACCTTTGTTTTTGGAAAGCTATAGTAACAATGTTCACGGGATAACCTGGGTTTACTTAGTGTATTTCTACCTTTGCCTTCTGTTTTATAGTTATGACCCTTGAGCTTTGAAGATTTTTTTTTCCTTCACAGGAACTGCACAAAAATGAAAGATCAAGAAACTGTGAGCAAACTTTTGTATTTCATCTAAAGCTACTCAGGATAAGGAACACAGAGCCAGGGAATCATTAATGTTGGGATTCCATGAGAGAAAGAGAGAGAGAGAGAGAGAGAGGTCACCACAAGCAAACACATGTGGCAAATTGCATTCCTTTTGCAAAATCTGCCAAGACTTTTTTTGTTTTGAATACTTTTTAAGTATGTTGTAGATAAATTCTTTCTTTTAGGAAGAAAGTGTCATTATAACAAGAAAAAAATGAGTTTCACTAGAGTGGAGCATCCCTATTAAGTGGTTTAAACTATGAGAGATCAAGATAATAAGCAAGTGCTGATCATCATGTAGAATAGGACAGTCTGATTTCACATTCAAAATAAGAAAATTACTGTGAATTGGATTCTTTGAGAAATTTGATTAAGAAAATCTTTTAACCTTTAATGAGTATGTTTCACTTTTATTTTTAATTTCAGGACACTTTTGAAAAAAATCATTCCTTTTTAAAATAGCTTGCATTGCAGGACTGCCCTAAGGAATGTCAATTCTTCTTCAATATTGAAATCATAGAATGTTAAGGCAATGAACAAGACCTGACTTGACCTCAAAGTATAACAGTACACAAGCAAGAGGTATAGGAGAAGTAGTACTGGTGGTGGTTGGTCTTTCATGGTTTTAATCCACCACCCCACTGCCATGCTAGTAATTGAACCCAAGGCCTACACATTGAGCTACATTGCAGGCCTTTTTTTCTTTTCCTTTCTTTTTTTTTTTTTTCTTTTCTATTGATTGATTGATTGCTTGGTTGATTGTGAGATAGGATCTTGCTGAGTTGCCCATGCTGGGCTCCAATTTGATATTCTGCATCAGCCTGCCAAGAAGGCTGGGATTATAGTGTATGCCTCCGTGTCTAGCTAACAACTGCTTTTATTTCAAATTAGCTAAATTCAGACACAAGGATGTCTTTTTTTAAAAAATCTAGCACATGAGTTCGATCCCTGGCACCAAAAAAAGAATTAAAAAAAAAATCTAGCACATTATTGGTGACATGACAGCGCAGGTTTGTAATCCCAGCACTCTGATTGGCTGAGACAGCAGGTCTCAAGTTCAAACCCTGGGCATCTTAGTGATTGAATGAGACTCCATCTTGAAATTAAAAATAAAAATGATCTGGGGAGATTGCTCAGTGCAAAGACCCTATATTGCCAATAGAGAAGGAAAAGAAAAAAAAAAAGTAAAATCTCCAGCACCTTTTAAAAATACTAAAACTCAAGAGGATCTGGTTTGTAATGAAGATTTCACAATTGTTATTACTATTTATACTGTAAAATGGTCCTTTCTCCTGCTTTCCAATTTGAGCCAGACCTGAGTAGGACCCCAGTCTTACTTTAGTGGGGAAAGATCATGTCAGTCATCCGGAGTTAAAACCTTTTCCAGTATTAATAAAAATAATCAACACTTTTGTAGGGTTTTATTAGTACTTTTACACATGTTATCTAATCTTCAAGATAATGCTTTGAGGAACTATCTATTGTTACTGGTCCTTTATATCCAGATGTTGACATGGAAGTTCATAGTGGTTGAGCAATTTTCCCAGGATTACAGTCAGGCAGTGGTTCTGTTTAGCAGTTCTTGGAACTTTTCTCATCCTTTCTCATCTTCTTCCAAAAGAAGTCTCCAGGAACTTTTTTTAAATAGAAAAGAAAATCAAGAACATTATGAGGAAAACCTATCATCTGTCATGTCTGGAAATCAACTCTAAGCTCCTACTCCCTAGATCCAGCAGGGTTAGAGGCCCCTCCCAAGTGTCCCCACAGCCCCTCCGTGTACATTTCTAAAGTCAGTATGTCTGTGCTGCAGTTCTTTTCGATCCACCTGTGATTCTCAGACTGAGGAAACATCAGTAAACATCAAACTTAAAATCGAGAAAAGCCAATGAGTTCTTTTTGCCAAACATTACAGTATAAAATAGATACAAGTGGTGCTGCTCTAATTGAATGTGTGGAAGATCAGGTCAAGTTGATGTCCCCTTTTTATTTATAGATCCTCAATCTGTGGATTCTGCACACCACATTTTGGAAACAAGGATGAATGAGGAAGTCAAGGCTGTTTATGCCATAATTCCTTAGTGCCAAGTTCAGGTTTAGAACTTGGATCCCTTGACTTATAGTCAAATTGTGTTTGCAGTCCTAAACCACATGCTTCCACTTCCAATTCTTAGTGAATATCATCATTAAAATTGGGTTAGATTAGATTATATTTCTCTAGTCCCTTTCCAATTCTAAATCATGTCATGCCAATAATGGCTTGCCATATCCTCTATGTAGTATTTAGGTAAGGACACACACTTTTATATACACTCAATGATTAATAGCTTCTCATTACAGTCCCTGCCACAAATTAAACACAAACATAATACAGTCACCAAAAGAAGCTTATTGAAAGACACAGTTTTTATGAGGCACAGTGATGACATGACTCTTTTATAACTGTTTGCTGGTATAGAATCATAATTACAGCAATCAAGACAGATACACATCTTTTGTAAGGAAAAAGTAATTGTAATTTAAAAGCACACAGCTCAAAGTTGCCATCACAAAAACGACTATTATAGCAACTATTTCACATTTGGACATTTTTTTGGCAGGCGGTCTGGGCATTGTTTATTGTGGTCAGAAACAGGCACTGAGAAAATATGCAAATTTTTTGAGCAACAGAAAATGCAGTTTGGAGCTGAGAAAACAGGAGAAATGATGGAAACTGTCTGGACCTTGATCACAAATTGACCTTAGCAGCTGAAATAATTTTTGGTGATTGAATGCTGTTATAGCAATGGGTGTGGGGTAAGGGCAGAATAAAGTTAGTTTATGTGTTAAAACACACGTTTAGGGTTTATACTGTTCTCCTGAGTCAAAGTCCCTTCTTCTGTATCTGTGAACTGAATCTAAACTCAAAGACCAGGGAAGAAGGTCACCAGGATGCTTGACCATCCTACTTTCTTTGGAAGGACAGGGAAGTTGTTATCATTTCCTGAGGCAGTTAAATTCCAGGTCATAGAAGAGGCATCTACTCCGAGATAGATGCCTCCTCACCAAAGAAGAATCACACTTACTGAAATAAAGTTAATGCATGCGATCGCTCACACACACCAACAAGTTCTAGTTTTAAGAGTATTTATTTCTATGACAGTTGCTCAAGCCCAGTAAGAGTTTCAACATTTCCTAACCTGACCAGGTAGAACTAGCAACGGTAATTCAGGCTTTGAGAAAAATGCACTGAGTCGCAGGGTCAGGAAACCTGGGTTGGGCAGATATTATAAAAAGTCCTCCTAAGGAAGAGGTGAAATGAGCTAAGGATTTCAAGTATTTGTAACCCTTTATTCAAATAAAATGTCACGATGAGATAAACAACAGCATTACTCATCAGGCCACTAGATTCACCTTTCTTCTACCCTCCTCTCCTCACTTCTCTTCCTGTTCCCCCATTGCAGTGTCTGGACTCTCTGTGCTCCAAATACCAGTGCATGATCAAATTGGAAACTCAAAGTATTTGAATTCTAAGAATATAATCCTTCTAAGCTGAATAACCTTTGTGAGAAAGATGAAAATCATAAAGTGAACTCTAGGAACCCCACAAGATTAGTGCTACCTCAATTGTGTTCTGTAAGAACATGACTTGTTTAACAAATTGTGCCACCAGTAGCATGTGTAGGGGTTTGTTTCAGAACTCAAACTTAGGCCTGGAGGAGTGGGTGGCAATGAAATACACCATTTTGAGAGGCTGGTCATATGCTTTAGGATCCTGTGACCTCATCAAGCTTAGGGCAAGGGTGAGAAATGAACAACAACAACAACAAAATCAGTGGTTTGCCTAAAGTCAGTCAAATAAAAGAGTAGATCAGAAACTAAAAAGATTTAAAAAAAATAAAAAAGACCAGAATATAGTATTAGTGATTCTAGTTCTATTAATTTTAAAGAAACACATTATTGTATAATACTGACTACATTCAGTGGTGTGGGAAACAAGTCATAAGGGTCAGGGTCAGTGGACCTTCCCTGCGGACACAAAGGAGGGGACAGCAAGCTGGTCCCCCTTCAACAAAGTGCTGGCATGTTTGCCCTTTGCAAGTTCCAGGGATAAAGTCAACAACAATGAAATCTCATTTAGAGAAATACTTACCTGTTACGCTTTGCAAATAAGGAGAAACAGATGAAATTTCCATTAACCTAGTTGCTTACACCCTTGCCTAAGTTGAATATAAACAAGGTGAGCCACTTGCTCAGTGCTCCTTGTCCACTAGAGGCAAGAGCCCCTGGCCCCTCTTTTGAAATTATCTCTGTGTCTTATCTTGAATCTCCATTCACCCCCTCCAGTTAGTCATTCCTAGCAGGCTGCGTTTGTGTAATCTGGTATGATATGATTCACTTATGAGGCATGTATTTCAAATCCAGTGTTACAATGTTAGGTTGCCCACTATAGTAGCTACCAGCCACATGCAACTATTAAGTACTTGAACACAGTAAGTAGGAATTGAAGTTTATATGTGAAGTATATATTGGATTTTGGAAAATTAGCCTCTCTCAAATGTAAAACATCTCATTAATACTATTTATATCAATAATGTGTTGTAATGATAATATGTCAAATCTATGGAGGTGAGTAAAATTTATTGAAATTAATTTTACCTACTTCATTTTGCTCCTTTTGTTGTGGCCAGTAGAAAAATTTAAGCTGTATATGTGACTTGCGTTGTATTTCTATTGGTAAGCACTTTGATAAAGTGATTATTCTTTAGAGAGGAGTTCTTGGAAAAGGGTAACAATGGCAGGGGTGATGAAATTCCCTGTTCAATCCAATCTCTTCCAATTTATTTAAGTGGATTCAACATGTGGTAAGAATATTTTGGTCTTTTCTATGTGTCAGGCTTTGTGCCAACTACACTGTATTTGCCTCATTTACTTGTCACAACAATCCTATTGTTAACTAATTTTATTATTCCTGCTTTACCAATGAAGGAATTGAAATTCTGTGAGAATTAACAACTGCCAAAGCCAGAAACTGATTAAGTGATTGGATAGGGATTCCACACCAGGCCTCTTGCATTTGAAGCTTAGATACTTCAGTGCCACACAATTTTGTTTCACCCAGACTAACACTCCCCATGAAAATATGGTCTCAGAATCCCACAGTAAATTTGCAGGCACTAGAGGGAAAGCAGGTTACACAAACTGGTAAAATGATTGCAGCTGTGAGGTCCTCAAGGATCTCACAACATAATAGGGAAGTCATACATGACGAGATATATGACAGAGTAAGACCTGTTAAGACACTAACAAATAAAATTCCCTAATATTCTATGGCATAGTAGGGGCAACTGCAGATAACAATACTGCACTGTGCATGTCAAAAAGCTTGAAGAAAGGATTTGGAAAGTTTTCAGCATAAACGATATGTATTCGATATGTATTTGACATGTATGTTTAAACTCACTTAAACATGCAAAATACACATGCATTGACATGTTACATGGTACCTTATTAACATGTACAATTTCTGTGAGTCAGTTTTAAAAAAATGTTCAAAAATCCCTTAGACATGCAGGAGAGAAATTAATTCATATCTTGGAAAAAAGACAGGGTTTCATGGATGATGCAGAGCATGATACAGAGTCCTGTGAGGAGGCCAGCAAGGAGCCCACACTGGCTGTTCACACATTGCAAGAGGGTGAGGGAAAAGACAGAGACAAACCGGCAGGCAGTCAAGCAGGTACATATACAAATACAGAGAGAGAGAGAGAGAGAGAGAGAGAGAGAGAGAGAGAGAGAGAGAGAGAGAGAGAGAAAGAGAAAGAGAAAGAGAAAGAGAAAGAGAAAGAGAAAGAGAAAGAGAAAGAGAAAGAGAAAGAGAAAGAGAAAGAGAAAGAGAAAAAGAGAAAGAGAAAGAGAGGTTACATAATTTTGGACAATTACATAGGTGAGAAGTACAAAAATAGAAACAAGTGTATCTGGCTTTCTTGACAGGACAACCACAGCATTTCTTGGATTGAACACAAATATTTAGGGTGTGACTCACAAAATCAAAGAAGGGTATATATTTACAGACTTTGTGGAATGCTAAAATCTTTTGTCCTGGTATTTGGCATAACAAGTAATAATATCAATGACAACAAAATCAACCCTAAGACCTTCCAAGAACTACCCAAACTTCACAAATCAAAAGGCATATATCCAAATGTAAGACACCACAGGAGTGCTTTTTTGGTTGCAAATGTTTTCCCATATTGTAGGATATCTATTAGAAGAACCAGCAGGACATGGTGATGCATGAGTGTAATCCCAGCCCTAGAGAGGCTGAGGCAGAAAGATCGCCGTGAGTTTGACATCTGCCTGGCCTACATAGTATGTTGAGGACCAGCCTGAACTAAATAGCAAAACCCTTTCTCAAAAAACAAGCAAGCAAACAAACAAACAAGGAGAACCAGGATGCCCCTTATCCATCCCCCCAACTCCTCATCCATGCTTTGCTCAAAAATCTAGGTTATGTTGTTGTTTTTCTTCTGTTAAAGGAAGACCTGACTTGGGGCAATAGATTCACCAGGTGATAAAAATCATTGATATTTATGAAGCAGGCAGAAAAGATTAGAAAAAGCACTTTTCACCATGTATAGGAAGAATAATTTTATTATATAGTTGCTCAGAATTCATTTTTAGATGTTGGCTATGTTTCTCAAATGTAATATTTAATTTCAAACCCTGGACATACTATATCTGGCCTTACCTTTCCAGAGGGCTGTGTATTTATCCTTCCTCCACCAAAAGCAGTAAGACTCAGGACTTTTTCTTCTAGTTCAGCTTTTGCAGCCTTTCAGGATTCCTCTGGATGCCTTCTTGGGGCTATCAGATGAGTCTGCAGCCTATTGTTATGGAGAAGTTTAGTGATTAACATGGAATCCCAATTTAAAATCCCAGCCTGGGATTTTTCTCCTGGTTAAAATGTGTGGGCATGGATTAGGGAGTGATCACTCCACTTTCCACCAATCTTACTACAAGTTTATACCTTCATCAGACCCCAGTAAATCCTATTCCTCCCAGATGTGGCCCTGTGAAGAGGCATTTACTATTAATCCTAGAGTCACCTCTATCTAACATTTTATTTACCTACCCAGAATGTCTGGTCTTCCCAACTATGCACAGACACAAAAAAGTCAGCACAGATCCACAATTCTTCAGAGCCTGGAGCTCTGCTCAGGCAGAATCTGTTACTTGGTTGACCATTTGAGCTTTCTCTTGAGTCTTCTTGATAGATCTCAATGTTTATTTTGAGTTATTGTGGCTTTATGGGAAAAGTCACCTTATTTATTTTTTATTTTAAAGAGGATAAAACCAAGGAAAATAAAACAGAATAAAACCAATCAAAATAAACCAGTGTAAGTGCTATAGGACTTCAAAACCTTACAAAATCAACAATAGTTATCATAATGCCTTTTGTTGTCTTCAAAATAGCTATAGATATCTTCAGACATAGTAAAAATTGAACTGAACAGAATAGAGTAGAAACAATAAAAACAAAACATTGAATGCAATAAAAGACTTCAAAACAAGCCAGTAGTAAATGTCTTGCTATCTTTTAAGTAGTTGCTTTTGCTATCTGATTTAACATAATCAAAACAAAAAAGAATAAAACCCAACCCAAGAAAACAATGAAAATGATATGGTTTCCAGGTGGGGATCACCTCCTGGTGAGGCCTAGTTCTCTCCCTCTGTAGTCCATGAATGGCACTGACTCACGGAAAGAGACTTGGGTCTGGCTGTCCCCATTCTGGCAGTGGCCCAAGCTGAAAAGGCCCTTTTTGGGGGGCATGTCCTGACTCACAAGGTGTTGCCTGGAGATTTACAAATGCACAGAGATTGTATGAATCAAAAATGCTGTTATTGTATTATTTGTATGTTGTGTTATTATTATAACAAGAGAGTGGGTAAAGGCACAATATTTTTCAAAAGCATAAAAGTGGACTCCAGTCAAAGATAAGACCTAGATTCTTATTATAGAGTCAATTCAGACTAAATGATGACTATCTGATTTTCCTCTTAGAATCAATGTAACATTTTTGAATTCCTTCAGATCTAGCCACATTGCCCCCACAGACTTTGGTATCTCGTGCCCCTTCAGTCATTATACAGAGCTTAGACTTGATAAGAAGCTTACCTAATTCTTTTCCCTTTGGAGTTTTTGAAGACACAGATCTTCAAAATACCTTCTTTTTCGTAAAGAAGAAAAAAAAATACAGAATAAAATGTTAGTGTTGCCCTTCTTCCTAAACTTCTTCATACTCCAGCCTTCACTCCACATTTAGCAGGTTATTTTCCTCTTTTGCAACAAATATTTATTGAGCTCTACTGATATTAGGAGATTCAGGCATGGCAGGGATGGTTAGGGAAGTAAGTGTGATTAATTACAAAGCTTTTGGAATCATGAGAACAGTTCTCAGAGCCCTGCACATGGACTTCTCATGAGAACTCTGCAGATTGTCAACAGGATAACTGAGACCTGATGTCAGCCCGGGCTGTGGGATCTCAGTACCACATCCCAGGACCAGTGCTAAGTTCTTGCTGGTTTCCTTGGGATTTGGATGGTCTAAAAGGACATAGACGCCAAGAAGAGCTTGCTATCCTGGTTTTCCTCATCATAGCCACCTCCCCATCCTGCTTCCTCCAGGGTGTTCTTTCACTGCTTTTTCCTCCTTTACTTGGCCCAAGCTCACTCCGCAGAGCCAGTTTCTCCCTCACTTTGCGTTTTTACTTTTTCAAATAAACTTCACTACTTCTTTTTGCACATTTCATTCAATACTTTTCTCAAGATGAGAACTTGGAATCCAACTCCAGAAGGAGAGGTGAGCAACCCAGAACCTGGTAACAGTTAATTAATGAGTCACTTTCAGAAGGAGTCACCTGATAGCATTTTGGCATAGCCTTCAGGGAGACTCTAAAGCCAGGAGATTCCAATAGCACTACTGTGTGCTGGGAATTGTTTAAGATGCTGTGGATAAGGTGGTGAACAAAAGAGAAAGGATCAGTCTTATGAACCTTAAGCAAATAAAGGTACCTTGCTGCAGGGAAGAACTTTTGATCTCACTCTGAGTAAGACTGGAAGCCCTGCAGGGTTTAATGCATAGAAATAAACATTTTAGAGTATAACTGGTTACCTGGTAGAGAATAGTTAAAGGAGAAGCTAGTTCAGAAGCTCCTGGGAAAAACCCTAATGAGCTGATGGTGATTTGGTGACTAAGCAAAGAGGTGGTGAAAGTGATACAATTTAGGATGTAATTTGAAATAAGCACTGTCAAGATTTGATAAAAAAAAAAAAAATGGACAAAGGGCCGGGGATTTAGCACAGCAGTATAAGTGCCTGCCTTGTGAGTGCAAGGTCGTGAGTTTGATCCTGGACACACATACACACACACACACACACTCACACTCAAAATTGGACAAAAGCTTTGAAAGAGAGTCATGAAAGATAAAGTTTTAGGCTTGAGCCAGACTTGGTGATCCAGGTGTATAATCTTAGCATTCAGAAGGCTGAGGCAAGAGGGTCAAGATGAGTTCTAGGCCAGTCTGGGCTCCACTGTAAGTTCAAGGCCAGTCTACACTACAAAGCAAGATCTATCTAAAAAAAAAAAAATCCTTTTAGGCTTGAGCAAGTGAGTAGATACAGTTTAACTTTGAGATGGGTGGATGACCAAAGTTCAGGTTAGGTATCAGGGGATGAAGAACTCTGTTCTGGGTTCTCTCAGATCTTTACATGGAGGTGTCTAGGTGGCAAAGATGTTCAAGTCAGAATTCCACGTTGGAGACTTGTCACACACACAGTGGAATTTAAACTCCGCACAAGCATGCCAAGGAGCGTGAGAGTGCACAAAGTTAGAGAAGATTCTTAATTGAAATGGAATGGAATAGCTTAAAGTTAAATAGTCCAAGTTATTTTGTTTAACTTTATGCATGCTAGAACACGAAGCACTCTTACAAAAGCTGGAATGATGCTTAACTGAATCTCTCCTACTCTGCCTCATATGGTTAGCCAATTTTTCATAAGTTTTACTGGCTCTTGGAGGATGACATCAAGGTTTTTGGCTTGAAGAACCAGAGGAATGTAGTTGGAATTTACTGATTTGGGGAAGACCAGGAAAGATTGTATGAGGTACAGTCAGGGCAGGAATTAAAAATGAAGACAGTGGAGTGGAGATGTTGAAAGTCTGTCAGATGCAAAAGAAAAATCAAGGGTAAAGTTCGGTTTGAGATTAAATTTACTTTATCAGCATATAGATAGCGTTTCTACAGGGGGTAAGCTAGAGAGTAGATAATAATCAAGGGGAAGAAGACAAGAAAGTGTTGGGAGGGAGAGAGTGAGATAAGGGAGAAGAAAGTATGGTAAATAACAACTCAAATTATTAAATATTGCAAGAATTTAAAATATCGAATAGTATCAGATTCTAAATTTAGCACAAGCACAGAGTATCATTGTTTTAATATCATTTCTGTATTTAATTTTAAATCTCTCTAGTATTTTTAAATACATAACTGATAATAAAATATGTCATGTAAACGATTTGGGATTACTTTCTCTAGGGGATATTTGGGAATTAATTTTTTTCAGCCAGCCTGGGTTATCTAGAGATTTTCATTGTGCCACACTGAGAATCTGGTCATGAATCTGAAAGATAAGGGCTGGGGCAGTTCACCTAACTTAACTCTTGGGGTTTTGTTTCTTTACCTAACTTTAAGCAACCTCAGTGGGGACATATCACTAGACGGAACTTAGCAGTTTGCCATTCTTTATCCTCTTACGTTATGTAAAATCTTTCCCCACAACACTGAGATTAAGAAACCTTCCAAAGAGGGTATGAAAGGACTCATCAGTCTATGAATTTAGGTGGGAAAAGTAGTACTTCTTTATTTTCATTAACCTTTCATTGAAATCAGTAATTCCTTCAATTATGGATGTAGGCAGCCAATGACACTGGATGTACCTGGTCTTTGTTCCATTAGAAACTGCAGGTATTTTCACATCATGTTACAATTGTTTCAGATAGCTATAGTCATCTCTGCACAAGACCCATTCAAAATTGTGTAGTAGTTCTGAGGTTTGCTGCTATCTCTTATTTACAGTGTTAGTAAAAAGGCACACTTACATATGACTATATTTCAAGATAATTGGCTTCTCTGTGGTCTTTCACATTTTGTTTTGTGCGCTATGTATTTTATAATATTTTGAGAAGGGGTTTCATAGCCTCTGGAAATCAGCAGTGGTGCAGAAAGGTGGAGGGTCCCGCTATCTCTGACTCAGTGTTCTCCAGTCCTTTCACGTGCTTTCCACTTCTGAGCACCACATCGCACCTGAAGACAGCAGGCTGATATGCTACTAGGTATCTTCCTGTATTGGTCAAGGACTTCCAGGCATGGTGGTGCACACCTGTAATCCTAGCACACGGGAGGCTGAGACAGGAGGATCACTGTGAGTTCAAGGTCAGCCTGGGCTATATAGTGAAGATGAACCTAAACTATAGAGAGAGACTCTGTTACAAAAAAATAAAAAACAAAACAAAAAACAAACAAACAAACAACACCCAAATCAAAACCAAACCCCAGAAAAAAAATTTCCCTGCTTTAGTTAAGGACATTAGCTTCATTCTTCATTCACGGTGTCTTACTTTGTCAGGTTTTCTGTATTAAATGGTGAGTCTGCTATCCTTCCTTTTTTCTCTAGGGCTTCAAGGTTTGGATTATTTCTTAGAACAAACTTCCCACTCAGAAGTTATAAAATAGCTGGCCATGGTGCTGCATGCCTGTAATCCCAGTACTTTGGGGGGCTGAGGCAGGAGGATGGAAGTTTAGCAATTTTGCAACACTGTTGCAAAGTAAAAAATAAAAGGGGTTTGGAATACAGCTCAGTGAGAAGGTCCAGCATTCAAGCCAGCAATGAAAAAAAAGTTATAAAGGTATATTATAATCTTCAATTTTTTTCTTAACATTTTTATAGGACTGTAAAAAAAATCTTGGCATTAATTAATTAATTAATTAATTTCTTGAGACAGGATCTTGCTCTGTAGTTCAGACAGGTTAGAACTCACTATGTATCCCAGGCTGGCCTTGAAATCTTTGTGACCTTCCTGCCTTAGTTGCCTGAGTGCTGTGCTTATTATTTAGCATTTTAATACATTTGCATTTGCTATGATGTAAGGTTCTAACTTTTCTATTTGTTTTTATAGATGGTGGCCAAATGTCCCAATACTGTTTTTTGAATAGTCAATCTTTTCCTGATTTTAAAGCAGCTTTCCAGAAGTATAATGAAAATACAATAATTTGTATATATTTAAAGTGTGCAATTTGATAAGCTTTGATATACACACAGCCATAAAATCACCACAGTCAAGAGAGTGAATTTTAAAAAAAGAGTTAGATTTTATTTATATAGTTAATATATTCATAGAGTTCAAGATTCAAGCTTGCAAAATGTCATGGAGTAAAAAGTTTATCATTCATACTCAATCTCCAGCTCTAACTGCTCACATTTTTCTCTTGATGCAGTGAATGTCATTAGTTTCTTTTGTATTTTTATATAGATTTTTATGTGTATGTGATTAAATATATGTACTGTATATATATAAATAAATATAGTCACACACAATAGCATATTATAAACATTATTTTTTACCTTTCTGTTTTCTCTTAATGATATATTTAGACCTGTATATGTTTGAAAACATTCTTCATTCTCTTTTACTTCTTAGAATGATCTTGTATAGATATGGTTAACAAATATTTATTTAATTCATGCTACATATGAAGCACTTGTTTGAGTTCTGAACAGTGAACCAAACAAACAAGAATTCCTTCCCACATGAAGCCTACAAGCTAAATGAGATCTCTCATGATTTAATCAGTTCCTTAGTAATGGATATTTGGATTTTTAACGTTTTGATATTATAAACATTACAGTGAAAACCTCATACATGTATCATCTTGAAAATATGCAAATATGTTAATACAATATAATTTTAGAACAAAAATTTCTTAGGTAAAGGGTATGTACATTTATAATTTTGACTGATATGGTCAGATTATTTTCAGTAAGGGAGGTATTGTACTCCCACCATTAACATATTAATATTGCTGGTTCCTCTGTGTATTATTTTATATTAATTATTTATTTTTTTCTAGTTTAATAAGCAAAAAAGGATAGTTATTGTAGTTTTACTTACTTCTGATGAATGATACTGACATCTTTTCATATCTTTATTAGCCATTTCCACATCATATACTTTGTTTAAAGATTGAGTTACTCTTTTACTTATGGTTTTTTAGAAATTCCATGTATAGGGCTTGGCATGGTGGTGGATACTTATAATCCCAGCACTATGGAGGCTAAGGCAGGAGGATCATCATGAGTTTGAGGCCACCCTGGCTTACAAAGTGAGTCGAAGTCCAGCCTGAACTATATAGCAAGATGTTCTGCCAAAAACCTACAGGGGAAAAAAAAAATCTAGGGTTGGGAATTTAGCTCAGTAGCTCAAGCACTTGCCTGGTAAGCACAAGGCTGAGTTTGAACCCTAGTACCAAAACAAAACAAAACAAACAACAACAACAACAAGTCTATGTATTATGAAAGTTTACATTTTCTTCTGTGATTTAAATTTCTAACATTTTACACAGTTTATCATTTGTCTTCTCACTATTCTTCTGGTGAATTTAAGTTTTTATTTTATGTGGTTGAAATGATCATTATTTCTTTTTATGGTTTCCTAGCATCTTCTGACTACTCTAAAGACATTTTTCCTTCATGGGATTATAAAAGTAATGCACTGATTTCTTCTTGGATTTTATTATTTCATTTTTTGAATTGAAATAGTTACTCTAGGATGCATATTGTCACATACCTATGATCCCAGCTTTCTGGGAAGGCGAGGTAGGAGGATTGCAAATTCAAACCCAGCTGAGGCAATTTAGTGACAGTGAAACCCTACCTTAAAATTAAAAAAAGAAAAGGAAAGAAAAGAAAAGCAATGTTATTCAGTTTATACTTCAGTGTCAAGGCCCTTGGTTCAGTCTCCATTATGACAGTAACAACACACACACAGAATGAAAGAAAGAAAAAAGTATTTACTGTAACTAGAATTATCTGTAATCAAGTATAAAGTATGGATCCAACTTAATTTTTTTCCAGACTGATGCTCCCATACCACTTATTTTAAAAATCCTCCTTTTTTTCTTCTGATTTTAAGTTCATCTTTATAATTGCATCTTTCTACATTTAATTAGATCTATTTCTGGGCTTTCTCATCTGACCCACTGAATTGTCTGCATAGCCTGTGTGTCAACACTATAGTTTAATTACTGTACCTTATCATACAATGACTTTCCTTTACTACATGTGTTTTTCACAATTATCTTTGTTATTCTTGCTCGTTTTTTTTTTTTACATGTACTTTAAAATGAGCATGGAATCCCAGTATTTGGTGAGGATTTCCTAGGGAATCTAATATACAGTATCCAAATTATAATAATTAGACTTAAGGTTTTTTACCATGGTGTAAAAGCAGAAATTGTGTTCAGCAGAAATCATGTTTTGAAAAAAAAATTTTTTTTTGAGACAGGGTGTCACTATGTAGTTCACGTTGGCCATGAACTCCTGGTGATCCTCTTGCCCCAGGCTCCAGAGTGTGCCAGCATGTCCTACCTGAAGTTTGAACTTTTGCAGCCTAGTGATTTGTGGTTATAGTGCTCTCCTAGATGCAGGCAGCTCCCAGTCAGCCACATGATACGAAAGGGAAACAATCAGTGTTTTCTCATGTACTGTGTGTCTAAGCTGTGATGTTCAGGAGATTAAACGTAGTACATGAATTTTCTTGTCTCTGTCTCTGTCTCTCTGCCTCTCTCTCTCTCTCTCTCTCTCTCTCTCTCTCTCTCTCTCTCTCCCCCCCCACCTAGAAATTGAACCCAAGGGCACATGCATGCTAGGAAACTGCCAAGCTACATCCTCTACTGCTTTATTCGCTTTCTTTAAAATGCATTTCCAACTTCAAGTGTCTTCGATTTATGATGGATTTATCCAGATGTAGCCTGTCCTAAGGTGAGGAGCATCTGCATAGCATTTCTTTTCTCTATCCAAGTTCTGAACAAATTGGAAAAAGAGATAAAGAATTAGACATTTAGGTTTTATACTGATGGGTAATTAAATACGAATTTTACTAGTGGCCAAGGCTGGGTTGGGTAGTTAAGCATGATCTTCAAATTGTCTTGTGAACTGAACCACAGAATCAGGCATTTTTACTGAGCCCCATGCAAGGAATGATTGAGGGATACCCTGGGCTGAGAGTGCCCAGGTAGGACTGCATTGCCCCATGGTCTGCTCTCTTCCAGGAAGAAGGTAGGAATTGAGCCAAGAACACCTACTTTATTCTCTCTAAATAAATCCAGGGCTCCTCCCCGAGATTAGAGTGGGAGCAGTAGAGAGGCTGCAGGAATCACCTCCTCCGCAAAAGGAAACCACAGTTTCTACTTCAAACACTGTGATGTTGGAAAGAGTAATTTATCACTGCACTTTTTTTGGGTGAGACACATAACATACATAGACTCTAGAAAGCCAGAAATAAATCTTCATCTTCTACCTCAGTTCATTCCATATGCAAAGCTTTTCTTGCTTTCAATAAATTTCCTACATTATTTTAGCTTATTCTCTCACTTTTACATAAACATCAAAGAAATTATAAAGATGCATTACTCTAGTGTTATAGTTTTTTTCTTTCTTGAAATGGATCATGAATAATCTTTATACAGTCTCACAGATAGATAATTTTCATGCAGACTTCAATGCCTCAAGTTAGAATTTGGACATTGAGTTCAACAGTTTTCCAGAATAGCATCGTTCACTTTTCTTGGCCTTTCCCCATGGCCTGGCCCTGTATGATTCTTTTTAATTAATCCCAAAGAGATGCTAAACCCTTCATCTGCTGTCCCCTTCATATCCTTGATGATAATCATGAGGTTACCGTTGTGGAACTTGAATCTGTACGGGAAAGACACAGCATCCTCTCTGTTATAGATTAAAAACTGGTGGTCAACTTAACACCAGCGGAATTAAATCACCATGATGCTGAGTGTAGATGGCCCACCTGAGGAAAGTTGCCAACATAAATAGAGACGTGGAGAAGGAGAGGCATTGAGGCATTGTGGGTTTCACTAAGTGTTGCTGTTTGAGCCATTGGTTCTCCAGGAGGAGCTCTGGTCCTTACACTGAGCATTGCTTCCTGGCTCTGGAGGGGAAGACATGTGCCACTTAATCTTCAGGACAAACTCGTCATGCTGGCTTCCTGGCATGTACTCAACTGTGCTTGTCACTGGAGGGGCTCAGGGCCTCCTTGTTGTTGAGGATGGCTGTGGAATTTTTCAGGACAGCCCTGGTTCTTATTACAAGCGTGACTTCTCGGCTCCAGTGTAGAACCCTCAACCTATCAACACAGCTCCTTCACTCCGCTGGCATAGCTTCCTCCACTGACCTTTGGGTCTTCCCAGCTTGGAGCTGTAAAACAGGCTGGCGTGAGTCCTTCTGGTGAGCTCTAGATGTCCAGCTGAACTCGTGGGAAGCATTGTCATGGGCTCTAGGTCTTCGTCTTGACTCATGTGGGACATTGCTGTGTGATCCAGGCCCTTGGCTGAATATCCTATGTCTTTAGTGTTGTGGACAGATTTCCTGCACTTTCTTGTGTTAACTCTGGGTGACCAAAAACATAATATTATAAATTCCATGTCCTGATTCTAATTGTTCACACAACCCCTGACTACAACACTTTCTGATTTGGTGGATTTAAAGACAGAGTTATCACAGCTTGACCATCCACCCTTCACCCATGCTAGCCTTCTCCCGTGGGATTTGCCTGCTGTTTAAACAGAGAAGCAGTGGGTTAGGCAAATGATACCAGTGATTGTATATTCCTTCTAATCCACACGGTCCTCTAGGAGATTGGTCTATTTTACTCTTGCACCTCAACCCTGAGACTATGGCCCTGTGGAATTCCAGGACATGGGCATTATTCTCTGACATATTTGTGAAGACAAAATCATGCACATTTTAAAATTACTGCCAGGGATATAACTCAGTGGCACAGTGCCGGGCTGGCCAGTGCTAGGTCCTGAGTTTGATTTCCAGTACCCACAAAAAAAATTGTTGCACTAATATCAATATGATCGATGCACACAGGAAGAAAGTGACTAACCTTAATTGTGTGTAAGTGTGGTACATAGTCAAGAATAAATTTATTATGAATAGACTGATGAGAAAGAATTCAGTTTATTGCATAAGCTCCCCCAAAATTAATGCCAACCATAACTGCAAAAACTTTCACAGTCTTTCTCCGTGTATCTGTTTTATTTTGGTTCAACATTTTTTTTTTAGTTTCAAAAATCATTCCCTGAGTGCCACTGTGTTCAAGCATGCTCCACTGAAGAGCTTGGTAATGCTCATCACACCATCTGGGTTGTGTTTTGGGAGGTCTGTGGAACTTAATGAGAAAGAATGTTGGCTCCAGTTTCTTTTTTGTACCCCTCCACATGCTTGAAAAAATAAAGTCTGGCTGTTTGAAGACCCTTTAAAAAAACCATTCTCTAGCTTCCTCTTGATTTGTGTTTATTGCTAAATGCTTTCCCAGGGGAAGGCTGATGGCAACCTTAGAATAGTTCAGGCATTTTCCTCTATTCCTTTTCTATCTAAGGACTCCAGATAAGAGGTCTGAAGAAGGGAACACACTCGGCCCTCCCAGCTGGACATCGGTGCTTTAAATAATCTCTCCCACAGCCCCGAGCTCTCAGCACTATTCCCTTTGTATCCCTAATGCAGCACAAAGGAACACTTTCAAAGTCCCTGTACCCCACATCCCTGCTGAGAGCCCAGGATGCAGGATTCTGCACAGCAGTCTTCAAAAAGTCCCCTAATTTTATTTCCATCTCTGGTTTCTGAGCCACAGCCTTCTGCTTGAACAAAGGGGAGAGCAGCTGTGTAAATAAATATTGCAACAGGCTGAACACTTTCCCCAATTACCTCATGTGGACTCTGCTGATTGTATATAGGGCGGGTAAAGAGATGGACCGAAAGCGCCCCAATATATGATATTTGCTAGTGAAAAATAAGTGTTAAGCACCTGGAATAGTCTTCCATATGAAGCAAGGATACAGATCTACTGGATACCCAAGAACAACTACATTACATCTTTGTAGTTAGGAATTTTCTTTCCTTTCTTTCTTTCTTTCTTTCTTTCTTTCTTTCTTTCTTTCTTTCTTTCTTTCTTTCTTTCCTTCTTGTGTGTGTGTTTTTGAGACAGGGCCTCTCTATTCAGTTCAGGCTGGCCTTGAGCTCACCTTGTAGCCTAGGCTGGTCTCGAATTTGCAATGATCCTCCTGCCTCAGCCTCCCACGTGCTGGGATTACAGGCATGAGCCACCATGCCTGGCTATAGTTAGGAATTTTCAAAAAACCTGTTTTCCTAAAACCAACCAAGCATTCATCCAACAAATGATTACTGAGCATTTACTATACACAAAACATTTTTTTCTAAGTGCTTGTGAGGATATTTAACAATCCTAAAAAATATCCATCTGTGCTTTTATGGCTGTGGAATAGAACAAAGGGATAAGCAGTGATTAATGATTTAGTTTCTGAAAATAATTGGTTTGAATTTGAGTTTTAGCTCTATTACCTACTAGCAAGTTGCAAAGCTTTTTGCTTCTGTTTCTTCATTTTTAAGGAATTTGTGTTTTTGATTTTTTGAGATAGGGATCTTATATGTACTCTAGACTGGCCTTGAACTTCTATATAGCCTAGACCAGTTTCCAACCATAGCCTCCTATGTGCTGGAATTGTACTGTGTGTGTGCCCCCACACCTGGCTAATTCTTTATTTCTAGTGTTATTTTCTTCAAAATATCATTGTGGGAAGAAAAATTATGTGAAATAGACTGCCACTTAATAAGCTCTCAATGTAAAGATTAACTATTAAGTTAGAGTTTAAACCAAGCTGCTGTAGCAAAGAGATCTTTCTTTTTCTTTCTCTTTTTCTTCTTTCCTTTTTCTTTTCTTTTCTCCTTCCTTCCTTCCTTCCCTCTCTCTCTTCTTCTTCTTCATCTTCCCCTCTTCTTCTTCCTCCTCCTCCTTCTTCTTTTGAGACAGGATCTCTCTATGAAGATCAGGCTGGCCTTGAACTCACCGTGTAGCCCAGGCTGTCTTTAAACTTACAGCTATCCTCTAGCCTCAGCCTCCCAAATACTGCACCACCACATCCAGTTTCTTTTTACTTTCTGTGGTACAGGAAATTGAACCCAGGGTCTTCCCATTGATTTACATCTCCTGCCCTTAAATTTTTTTAAAAAGTCTTTTTCTTCACTTTTTTATTAGTGCATATTCATTATACAGATTAATGAGTTTTGTTTTGGCAAATTTGTACATACAAATAACATGTTTTAATCATTTCCCTCCTAATTTTTTCTTGAGATTAAAAAAGACTCACTAAATTGTCTAGGGTAGCCTCACAGCTGTGATTCTCCTGACTCGGCCCTCCAGAGTGCTGGGACTACAGGTATGCACCACCACATCGGGTACAAAGAGATCTCAAAATCTGACAGCATAACATAAATAGAGGTTGATTCTCTACTTTGTGCAAAGGTAAGAGGTAGGGGACTCTACGGCCTTCACCATTTTGAGTATGAAACTTCTATACCTAAGACCAACATAGTTATTTGAATTTTCACCACATCCTAGCTAGCAGGAGAGGTACATATTTAATACTTTTAGTAACAGCCACAAATGGCTTATACCATTTGTGGTTGCAGTTCATTGGCCAGAACTTAGTCACATTAGTGTGTTAAGCTACATTAGGAGGATGGGAATTTAGTCTGCAGCTAGTCATGCACTCAGTTAAAATTCATAACTTCTAGTTGAGTATGGTTGTGCATGCTTATACCCAACCACTCTGGGAGGCTGAGGCAAGAGGATCACAAGTTTGAACTTAGCTTGGGCAGTGGAGTAATTTAGAACTGGTCTGAAAAGGAAAAATTTAAAAAGGGATGGGGATGTAGCTCAGTGTGAAGAATCTGGGTTGAACTCCTAGTCCTGACAAGTAGAAAGCATAACTTTTGTTTTAAAAATGTTAGGCCACAGACATGTTGGCCAGGGCTATTATTGACCCCCTATAGGACTGATGGCAACCACTGCTATAAGCACCTTGAAAGGTGGTAGGGGTCCAACTCCTAGATGTGTGAAAAAAGAAGAAATGTTCAGATAGAGGGATAAAGATCTCAGAGACATTGAAAAGAAGGTGTGTTTGGAAGATGTGTCTTGAGAAGTTCAGATTATCTGGAGTACATTGTGCAATAGTAGAATAGCGTGGAAAATAAGCCATTTGAGAGACAAGCAGTGGCCTAAGATACTGCAAATTATAGGCAGTGAAAGGAGTGAGTTTTGTAAGCAGGGAAGGGACAATTTGGGGATGTGGTTTGGGAACACATCTCTATCAGTAATGAATAGGATGGATTAACAAGTTGGCAAATGGGGGCTGGGAGGCCAGTTGGAGAAAGCATTCCTGGGATGAGGGCCTGCCTTGGGCAGATGCAAGGGTGGGATTGGAAAGGAAAAGCCAGATGGGAGGCACCTTTGGAAATAGAATGAACAGGCTATGAAAACTGATTAAATGTGGATACAAAGAATGAAGGCCAAGAATGATTCAATAGCCTTGGTTTTGCAGCCTTGGTTTTTGTCAGAACGGTGATGCCATTAGGAACTAGGACAGGAAGTTGCGAAGATGGGGGATAGGATGGCATGATATCTTTGGAAAAGAAAAGGAGAGTATCTCATGGTACCCTTATCAAGGATATCTTTTTTTTTTCAATGATTGTTTAATGTCTGTTTTTCTGTTAGACTGTATAATTGATCTATTCCTGCATAACAAACCACTTTAAACTTTGTGGTATAAAACAAAAAAACCCCAAAATTTTAAAAATTCCATGTACTATTTATTGCCTCTTATAGACCTGAGAATTGATATGGATCATATAGGCAGGTTTCACTTAAAGTATCTCATTTAGTCATAGCCAGATGAGGGCTGGCATTGGAAAGTTCAACAATTTCCTTACCTCACGTGTACAGCAGTTGATGGAGGCTGTCAACCGAGACCTCAGCGAGATCTCTTGTCTTAGTCAGCCATGTGTGATCTCCATGTGGCCTGGGTTTCTTGGCAGCATGGTGGATGGATTTCAAGAACAAACAGCATAAAGACAAGGAGATGGCTTTTTGCTGCATATGATCAATTCAGCCACATTCTATTAATTGCAAGTGAGTCATGAAGACCATTCCATACTCCAGGACCTGATAGAAGAAAGTCAAAGAATTTGTTAACATGTTTTAAATCACTATACTCTTCGAGAGTATAGTGATTTAAAACACTATACTCTTTTTTTTTTTTTTTTTTTTGTATCAAGGATCAAACTCACAGCGTGTGCTTGCCAGGCAGGTGTTTATTCCACTGAACTGAATCCTCATCCCTTCTCCTTCTTTTTTTTTTTTTTTTTAAAACCATCATATTATTCATGTTTAGGAAAAAGTCACGTACTGTGTAACCAATGAATAACTGTTGAAAAAAGGAAGGGAGAGACAACGTCAGTGTGTTCTACTGTTAGAGATTGTTCTGGATGAATACTGGAAAAGTTGGCTTTTACTATTCATTACTAGTACTGAGGTAGGAGATTAAGTTATGGTAGGCTGGCTGGGAAAGTAGGTATGATCTGTTGACTGAAGAGTTCCAGGACACATGTACAGAGCAGTTCCCAAAGCCCTGCATGTGGAATTCTTACAAGAACTTGAGTTTTGGGTAGAACAGCTTAGATTTGACCTCAGCCTAAGAAGTGAGATATAGGAAAAGACATTCACCACTTAGTTCAGGGCTACTGTGTTCTCTCTTTCATAGTGGTCTGCTCTCATGATATAGACTGAACTTCTTTTCCTACATTTACTTGGCTCAAACTTGCTCTGCAAAACACATTTCTCTTCTTATCTTTATTATTTTTATTTTTTTATTGGTACCAGGGATCGAACTCACTACTGCATGCTTGCAAGGCAGGTGCTTATGCCGCTGAGCTAAATCCCCAGCCGTCTCTTCCTATCTTTAACAAACGTAAAAAGCCTTTTGCACTTGTCTTTTTTTTCCCATTTTTTTATTTAAAGAGAAAAAAAAACATGTAAAGGGTAGAGATAATACAGAATTAAAAAAAAAGATAAACAGAAACCACTAGTTGATAAATTACATGTTGTCCTCTTAGAAATAGTTGTTCAAGTTACAAAATTAAAGCATACAAAAGATAGTCAAACAGTGAGAGTGTAAACAGCTATGCATGCATGAGTCTCTACATATATTTCTATCCTAGGGAAGATTAAATAAAGGTATGATTTTTTATAATTGGCCATGATATGAAACACATTTTTGCTTTGTTTATCCGAGTTCTTTTAAACTTTTTTTCTAAGCATTTTAAAGCAGGTTTTCTTTTCCCTCCTTTTTCTATCTTTTCTTTATAAAAGTTTGATGGCGAGAGCTTTGCTGCTGCCTATGATTAAATGGGTTTTAAAATCTCTATATTACTTTGATTTGTCGTTTTGTTCCTCATGGATAGATTGTAAACATCATTGACTTATCAGTTAGCTAAAGAGTCCTGGTTGGATGTGTACATTTGGAAATTGCCGGCTTCTTAATGGGTCTGGCTGGTGTCATTCAGGGCATGAGTAGCTGGAGAAGAGATATGGTGCAGGATCCGTGCCCTAGTACACCCCAGTGTGTGTGTGTGTGGGGGGTGATGATTCAGGTGAAGAAAGAAGAGGCTGCAAAGGATACTGAGAAGAAGGCCTCTTAGAAGCTTGCATTCCTGCCTGCCTTTCTCCTTGCCCAAGCCTTTATGAGCATCTGTGGGGTGCCTTGCACTGTGGATGTGGGCAAGATGCTGTGGCTGTGGTCCTCTGCGAGTGTGTCAGTGTGTGCACACTGAAAGGTAGTGGGTATTAGAAGTGAGTGGGTATTAGAAGTGAGGAAAGCAAGCAGCAGAGTTTGAGTGCTTCAGAAAGACAGAGTGGTTATACAAGCTGCAAGTAGAGGAAAACAAGGGCCGGATAAATTTCAAAGTGTTGCTTTATTAGTCAATCCTCCTACTTCCAGGTCATTTTGGGGAAAACTCAGGCAAAGTTGGCCTGGAGATGAAAATGTGTAAGGGACTCTGGAGTCCACTCTGGCCTTTCTAACCTTTTCTACAGCAGCCCTTTTATAGAGCTATGAAATCCCTAGCATGGGGTCTTGAGGTTTGAGGGAAATGTAACTGTCCCACTCATGGTCTATCTGGAAAAATTCTTCGCATATGGCCAAGGTTGGCATTCTTATAGTTAGCACCATGAAGCAAGCAGCTCCTATCTTCCTACCCTGGGTCCTGAGTTGGGAAAGTTCAGCAAGGTATGTGCTGGGTTTGTGGGAGAAAGTTTGGAGATGGGAATGGGCCGGGAGAATCCAGGGGGATAGCTCAGCTTGTTCTGCTTTCTCATGTACTTTTTAAAGCTATCTTCACTGTTATTGTGTGACTGTCCCATGTAAAAATCTGTATAAATAAAAGAAACATATTTAATTCAAATGGAAATTCATAGACTGAAAGTCAATGGTTAGAAAACAATATTCCATGCAACAGGAACCCAAAAAAAAGCAGGGGTAGCTATTCTGTTTGCAGACAATATGAATTTCAAACCAAGAATGATCAAAAGAGATAAAGAAGGTCACTACATACTTGTTGGGGGAAAAATTTCAAGAGGAAGAGAAAAAAATCATAAATATATATATACACCAAATTTAGATGCACCCAACTGTATAAGAGAAATACTAATAAACATTAAAAATCAAACATGTAATAACACAGTTGTAATGGGGGACCTTAACACTCCATTGTCACAAAGAGACAGATGAACTAGACAAAAAAATCAGCAGAGAAATAACAGAATAGAATCAAACTTGTGAACAAATGAATTTAGTAGATGTGAACAGAGTGTTCCACCCAACATCAGAGTACACATTCTTCTCTGCTGAACATAGGACATTCTCTAAAATAGACCACATACTAGTCCACAAAACATTGTTAAGTAAATGCAAAGGAATTGAAATTATGCCATGTATATTATCTGCACTGAAATTGGAAATTAATGGCAAAAGAAACTTCAAAAACTACATAAACACATGGAAATTAGATAACACATTCCTGAACAACCAATGGGTCACAGATGAATATAAAGAAGAAATTAAACAATGTATATAATTCAGGGAAAATGCAGATACAACATACCAGAAGATGTGGGACACAGTGAAAGCAGTCCTAAGAGGGAAACATATAGGAAAAAATTCTCATATCAGGAAAACAGAGTGAGCACAAATAAAAATACCTAATGCTGTCTCTCAAGCTTCTAGAAAAAGAACAAGTCAAGCCCAAAGTTCATAGAAGAGAGGAAATTACAAAGATCAGAGCTGAAATTAACGCAATTGAGACTAAGAAAACAATACAAAGAATTAATGAATCAAAAAGTTGGTTCTTTGAAAGAGTCAACAAAATTGATAAGCCCCTAGCCATCCTTATCAACAAAAGGAAAGAAAAAACTCAAATTCATGCAGTGAGGGATGAAAAGGGTGAAATTACTACAGATCCCATGGAAATTCAAAAGATCATGAGTACCTTTGAAATCTTTACTCACATAAGGTGGAAAACATGAAGGAAATGGACAGATTTTTAGAAACATATGAACTACCAAAACTCAACCAAGAAGATATAACAATTTTGAATAACCCAATATCAGCTATTGAAATTGAAAATGTAATTAAAAATTTACCAACAAAGAATAGCCCAGGTTCTGACAGATTCACGGCTGAATAATACAAAACATTTAGAGAAGATTTAATGCAAATACTCTTTAAACTCTTCAATGAAATTGAAAGAGAAGCAATTCTCCCTAACTCATTCCTGGAGATAAGTATTACTCTGATACCAAAAACAGAGAAAGACCCTACCAAAAAGGAGAAATATAGGTCAATCTCACTTATGAACATTGATGCAAAGATTCTAAATAAAATACTAGCAAAAAGAATACAGCAAATCATCAACAAGATTATATATCATGACCAAATGGGATTCATCCCAGGAATGCAGGGATAGTTTAACATATGCAAATCAATAAATGTAATACACCATATCAATAAAGCCAAAGGCAAAAATCATGTGATCATCTCAAGAGATACAGAAAAAGCTTTTGATAAAGTCCAACACTTGTTCATATAATCCTACAGAAAATTGGAATAGATGCTGTCTATCTCAATCTCATAAAAACCATCTATGACAAGCCAACAGCCAACATCACACTAAATGGACAAAAATAGAAATCTTTCTCTCTAAAATCAGGAACAAGACAAGGATGTCCACTTCCACTATTACTACTCCTATTCAGTATAGTTCTGGAAACATTAGCCAGAGCAATCAGACAAGCGAGAGAAATTAAAGGAATAAGGATAGAAAAGGAAGAAGTTAAATTGTCACTATTTTCAGATGCCATGATGCTCTACATAGAAGACTCCAAAAACTCCACCAAAAGACTACTAGAGTTAATAAGCAAATTCAGCAGTGTAGGTGGATACAAAGTCAACACTTAAAAATCAATAGCATTCTTGTACACAAACAACAAACTCGCTCAGAGAAAAATATGGAAATAACACCTTTCACAGTAGCATCCAAAAAAATGAAATACTTAGGAATCAATCTAACACAGGATATATATATGATTGTTCCACGGATTGAACTCTGGGTTAATAGAGAAAGGGGGACACATACATTGGGTGATTTCTGAATCCTCAAATTCTCAAAGAAGTAGGAATCCCTAGACTGCAAACCGGAAGATCAAGGGAACTAGTTCCAGCTTAGTGGCTACTGTGACTTTCAGCAGCCTGCTCAACTTTCTTGGGTGTCATCCTCATTAAAAAGAGTGAGCTTGATACGGACTCTCTACGGATCTCAGGCTCTGACAACCTCACAGCCAGTGTCAGCCTGCCCCACTTTCTCTTTCATGCGGACAGTCTAGTCCATGCAATCTTCATTTACTCAGGAAGCATCTGTCTACTACCTATCACTTATCTATCACAAAATGGAATGACTCACTGTCTTGCCCTTGATGAACTCTTAGTCTGGATAGAGTACGGAAAAGAATTGTATTAATATGTTGTGATAAGTGCTATAACACAAGTAATTTCTAAACTTCATTGAGGGACAGAAGGTGGAAAAACCTGTGATATTTTTAATGGTGCTGGGTCGCTGGGTCAGATTAGGAGCAGACTTGCCTAGAAAAAAAGTCAGCTGTTCTCAATTTCCTTTGTGTATGAGCCTAAGTTTTAAAAGCCTGTTCTTGAGTATTAATAAAAGCTCTGAATTTTGTTTGTCTTAAAATATTTTCATAATATAAATGTTGTTGAGCATCTTCAGGGTAGAGAGAGATCTGACTAGATGTGCACAAGATACTGGCCTTCTCCTCTGGGACAGGGATAGAGAAAGGCAGCTGTGAAGGTACTTGAATAAAAGAGTAAAATTAAGGAGAGATGGTATGAAACAAAAAGGCAGACTTTTTTGGAAATGGGGAAGGGAATCAGAGGAAAGAGAAAAGTGTGGGAAGGGCAAAAGAACAAAAAAGAGTCAAGATATGTTGCATACATGTTCTAATTCCCAAACAAATTAACTATTATGTATTACAAACATACACTAACAAAAAAAATAAAGAAAGAAAGAAGGAAGGAAGGAAAGAAAGAAAGAAAAAAGAAATTGAGAAAGAGAAAAGAAAGGAAGGAAGGGGCTATAGGAGACAGGTGTAAATGACACGGTGCTATTGTGTAAGAGCTTGTTAGGGGCAGTGCTGGTGTTCCAGAGCCATCTTGGCACAGTGTTCTTACTTTTGTGTTGAAAAGAGTGCTGGGTTTGGAGCTGGAGGAGACAGTTTCAGTTCCAAGGTCTGGACAGCGCTGCCTAACACCTGAGGACAAGCCCAGGAGCACCTACCCTGAAGGCATGCACGCAAAGCTGGAGTCTGCCAGACACTGGAGGGCCTTGCTCACAGTTACTGGCATTTCACTGTGATTTTATATGGTCTCATGGCATGCACAGTGTTTCCCTCTGAAGGAGAACAGACTATCAAATGTGTATGGAGCTCTTTGGCAAATGCCAGAGCATCACTTTGGCTCTGGAGGAGGGAGGATATGAGCTGGGATATTAAAGAAAGGACTTCTCCAGCTGGCCTTTTTGTGGAAGATTCTGGAATTCACTAGGGAGTCGTGGCTCCTGGGCAGAAAGGCACTGTCTAGAAACTGCTGCTGGAACAAGACCTGATGGTGGCAAAAGCACTCAGAGGAAAGGGAAGTGGAGCAAAGGGGAAGAGAAACAAAGCTGGCTGACCACATTGCAGTTAGATGTGGCCCCAGGGGCCGCAGGGAAGGAACACTCAGACAGGGCGGGGGTGACTGCTCAGCGTGTGGGTTGCCTAAAACCCTGAAGAGTGTGACAAACTTTGCCATCCTCACTCCTTCACCCTCACTCCTCTTTGTTACATCCCAAAGGGAAAAGCTATGTTCAAAAGGAGGAGGGGAAAAACAAGATAAAAGAAAGATCAACCAGGCTAAGTTGACAAAATAATAAAGGAATGGGGTAGCTGGGTGGGTGTAGTTTTGGCCTGTGCTTTGAGGGAGGGATATCATGAGAAATGCCATGCAGTGTCAACATCTAAACATAATGTGCAAGGTCCAGCGTAGCCTCTCTACCACCTCTCTGAGCTGATGCCCTCAAGGTTCATCCAGACAAAGGGCGGTGGGGGGGGGATTCATTTTTATGTAGGATATTTGAAAATAATACTGAAGAGGAGGGAAGTCGGTATATCCATCCATGGGTACCTTTGGACTAGGCTCCTAGAAGAAAAGAAGAAATCAGAAAGCAGCACTCTTGTTATCATGGTCAGTATACATTTGGAAAGTCCATTCCTCATGGTATTGTGGGAAAATTCCCAAGACAGGCCAAACCAAACCTAACCAAACCAAACCAAACCTAACCAAACCAAACCAAACCTAAAGGGAGACTCTGCACTGAGGAGATAAGAAGGCAGTGTTTAATCTGTACATCATTGAACTGTTGGATCTTCACACCAGTGGACTGTTGCTGGATAATTCTTCAGTGGCAGCAGCACTGAATTTAGGAATAATTTAGTCTATATAGAATTTAGAAGTGCAAAGCAAGTGACAAAATGTTGCATAACTGCTTACATGCATTGAGTTATATGTTGATGGGAAGACTTAGTCTTGAACAGATTTGTTGAAACAAAGGAATTGTTTATCATAATATAGAAACACTTCAGGGAACGAGGAGAGGAGACCCTTACAGAGTGAGCATAGTTAAGGGCGTTATTGTAATATAGAAACATTCCAGGGAGGGGCCCTTACAGAGTGTCCTTGACTAGCCCAGGTATAAACAATTACTCTGACTCGGTGCTTATCAGAGGTATGTAGCTGGACTTTGAACATCGTCAAAATCAGAAACTTGGTCAGAGACTTCTAATTGCTCTCTATGAAATGCCTGTAAGTTCTCCATTTCATAAATGTACTCTTACATTCTAATTGTGCCTCATAAGTGGCTCTGAACTAGGGGGCCTTTTGGAATGGATAGGATTCATGTAGCCTTTGGGGTGTGCTGTGGAGTGTGCTACCTGTGTCTGCTTTCCTGGCAGCAGACCTCTGACCTGGAGTGCTCGCTCTGGGCAGTACTGATGCCTGGCTAGATCAGTGGATCTGGCACTTAGTGTCTTTTGCAAGCAGAGAGATCCCCAAGATAGAGTTAAAAGCATAGGCTTGTGACTCAGCTCTGATGCTCAGACAAGTTAACGTTTCTGGGATTCAGTTTCTTCACTTATAAGATGGGACTGTGACTTAATCTTGATTGTGAAATCTTGACTGATTTGGGAACCACTGCAGGGTGTGTCTGGGTGGGTCATGAAGATGTGACCTTGAGTACTATGTCCGTCCCTTGCTCTTTGCTCTCCCGTGCTGCTCTTCCTGGTTTCTCAGCAGCCGTGAACTCAGCATCTTTGGGCCTCTCTGCCCTTCTCCTATGATGCCCCTGCCTTGGAGCCTGCTGACTTGTTCCCCTAAGACCTTGAGCTACACTGAACCTCTCTTCCTTTAAGTTGAGGGTGTCATGTGTCACGGCACCATGAAGTAGTATGAATCATGTAGCATTGGCTATTCTTATTTTTTCAATATCCATACTTAAATGAATTCAAGTGTTAAGTATTGTCAGAAAACTAGTCCACAAGTGCTTCCTGAATCCCTGTGTGTCCATGATACCGTACTCTATACTCACCTATGCTGCAGGATGGACAACACGTTTTCTGCCTATGAACTTGCTTTCTGAGCTGGATATATTGACAGGGACACAAAAGAAGAATAAAAGAATAAAATGGGGATAATGCACAAAGATAATGCGTGAAAAAGGAAACATCTGAGCATAAGAAGCCAGCTACTTTGAAGATAACAATATAGCTTATTAACTACTATTAAGCTCTTTTGTCATGAAATTTTCTTTTCTTTTTTTTTATAAAAGAGAACAACAATGACAACAACAAAAAGCTCAGAAAGAAGCCTACAAAAATTTGTGTGAACCGGACGTGGTGGCTCACGCCTGTAATCCCAGCACTTGGGAGGCTGAGGCAGGAGGATCGTTAGGAGTTCGAGACCAGCCTGTGCTACAAAGTGAGCTCAAGGCCTGCCCGAACTGCATAGTGAGACCCTGTCTCAAAAAGACAAAACAAAAACAAAAACACCAAAACAAAAAAAACAAACCTTTTTTTTTTGTGAATCACTTTAACACTGGAATTTTATTCTTTCTACTAAGGCTTTTTAATTATTTATTTATTTATTTTCTAAGACATGGTCTCACTATGTAGTTCAGAACAGCCTTGAACTCTCTATCTTCCTCCTTCAGATTCCCAGGTGCAGGTGTTATAGGCGTGTACCTGCACACCCAACTTTAGTATCCTTTTTAAACTTAATTGATTGGTAGGTTTGTAGTTATCTAACAGTCGTGTTCTAGGCTCTGAAAAAGAGCATTTTTTTTTTCTTTTTTGCAGTGCTGGGAATCAAACCCAGGGCTTCACACATGCTAGACATGCACTCTACTACCGAACTACAGTACCAGCTCTAAAAGGAGGTCTTTATTGGAACATCATAGGGATCATTTTTATTCTGGCAAATAATTTTTTGTTTGTTGGTTGGTTTTTGAGACAGAGTCTCACTATGTAGCCACTTTGGTTTCAAACTTGTGACAATCCTTCTGCCTCAGCCTCCCAAAAGCTGGGACTACAGATGTGCATCACCATGCTCAGCTATGTCAAATAATTTTTTTAAGAATGCTTTGTTGATTATTTTAAGTAGTAATACCTGCCATGTTGCATTAAATATTTAATGTACTTTTACATAAATAAACATAGAAATATTTTATGTAAATAGTAATGGTATATTAAGAAGTATATCAATTATAGCATTTATCCTAAAAATCCTATGATGATATATTTATTTTTTATTCCATTTGACAGATGAAAAACCAGTCAAGCTGAAATTGCCTAAGGCTGTACAGTTAATGAAGGGTGCAGCTGCTTTTTAAGCTTGAAACTATTTGAATCTACACCTGTGCACTTGATAACAAATGATCCTAATTTGGATGATTAAAATCTTAAAAGAAATAGTGCTATGGACCAAAACAAATCAGATTTGATAAAAAAGTAGATAGGAGATTCTTACTGTTCCTTAATAAAACCTATAGTTTGAGATTGGAAACTACAAGTTAGTATAGGTTCCTGTGAAATTTGGGTATCTTTTTTTAGGATTTAGGCTTACTATAAGCCAGCAAATGTTAACATGAATAGCCATAAAAGCAAACTGCTGAAGTTGCAGCAATAAAACTATTATCTGCAAAAATACAACTACGAAGACACAGGAATTGGCAAAGGGAACGTTTAGAGGATGATGACAGTGGAGAGTTTGGAAAGCAGGTTGATGTCTAACAATTTAAACAGTGAGGAATTGTTGAAGGAATATAGCTTTTTTCTGTTGTTGGCTTTTTGTGTGTGTGTGTGACAAGGTCTCACTATGCAGTCAGCCTGGCCTTGAACTCACTATGCAACCCCTGCTGGCCTTGAATTTATGGCAATCTTCCTGCCTCAGCCTCCCAAATCCTAGGAAGAATCTAGTATATTTTTAGAAAATAGTGATAATCGTATAGTTCTGATATAACATTTTACTGTCATATTTATATGTATTAACTTTTATGGCTTACAAGAACTCCTGAGCAGATCTAATATCATCCTCATTTTCTAGAGAAACAAATGTTTTATGTAGCATAGAAAACTAATGCAGTAGCCTTCTACCTTGCCATTGAGTTCAAGCATGTGCACATGTAACGTGCATGTAGGTGCAGTGAACAGACTTTTTACTCTAACGTGTTTAAGTCACTAAAAGGACTAGTGAAAATGTGTATGTCTTTTTGTGTTTTATCATCTTAATATGTTTTTTATTTTGAAGACATAGAAAGTATTTATATTTATGAGGTACAATGTGACATTCTAATAAATGTATACAATACATATCTCTTCCAAGCTGTTTCTCCATGCAATGTGTTTAACCCCTCCTGTTCAAGAATACTGTGCAGGAAGCTGGCTATTGAAAGGACGTCTGCTTTCCAGGGAAGAGCAGCACCTCACTTCTCTTTGACACTACTGGCCCTTTGGTATTCAGTCAGCTGTCCTTTATTATGTCTGGGCAGTGGCCAGAAAGAGTCACATTAGCCAGAAACATGAGAAGTTATAGGTTTGGTGTATGTGAAATATGTGCTGGGTATAAAAGCTGAACAGTACAGGCACAGGTGATATAACGAGAGAGTAGTCTGAACTTTCTTGCTATGATGGTTTTGCCATTAGCTAGTTGGTAACTTTAACATTTTTATAATAAGTAATTTCATTAGCAATGAGCTGGAAAAAAAAAGTAAAACCAACAATCATGATACAAGATAAAACTAAAACACTAAAAGAACATATTTAATGAAAAAATAGGTCTAAAACAGTGAAGAACCTTTGGCACATGTGCTACAGCTAACCAATTGTTATCATTGAAAGCTCTGAAAGGTTCACCATCACTGGTTTGGACATTTCTTGACAATTGATGATTGTCATAGTTTGGATCTGGAATGTTCCCCGAGACCCAGGCTTTAAAGACTTTGTTCCCAGCTTTGCATTGCTAGAGTGTGTTGGGAACTTTAAGAGGTTTGCCCCAAAGGAAGGTATGTGGGTCACTGAGGTGTGCCCTTGAGTGTGACTGTGGGGTCTCAGCACTTTCCTCTTTGTCTTTTTCTCTTCCCTGTCATGAAGTGAGTGGCTTTGCTATACCACATGATCCCCACAGTGATGTGTCACCTTGCCCCAGGCCGGAAGCAGCTGAGCCAATCAATTGTGGGTGAAACAATTTCTCCCTCTTCTCCTTTTTCTTCTCTTTCTTCCTCTTCTTTTTCATCTTCCTCTTCCTCTTTTCCTTCTCCTTTTTCTTCTTCTTGTTTTTAATTTTTTTTTACTTTTTTTAAGACAGGGTTTCCTTATGCAGTTCAGGCTGGCCTCAAATTCTCGGTGATCCTCTTGCCTCGGCCTCCCAAGTGCTAGAATTACAGGTGTGCACCACCACAACCGATTCACAGTTTTAGAACTTTCAGTTGATTTATATTAGGTATTTCTTATAGTGACAAAGCCAACAGAATAATGAATAAAGAGCTTGCACAAAATGTTTGTTGACATTACTCATCCATCAGGGAGTTTTAGTGATGTCACTGAACATAAAAAAGCGGGAGACACACATCTGCCAAAGAAGCAACAGCACCTACTTCAAAGTTAGAAGTTGTTTTAAGATGACTGTGCCCAACAAAAACCATTTAACATAAGCATGTGTGGAAAGGTTTGTTTGCACATCACTCTTTGAAGTGACTTTTGTTTTAGGTCAAATGTCTGCTTTTTGTAAATTAACTTCAATCATTTTCAGTACCAAGATTTCTTGTGTATGTATAATGCAATGTTAAAGTGTTTACTCCATGAGGAACAGAAGAATTTTGTAGTTTGTAATTCCAGTTTGTACAGGGTTTTCAGCTGCTTCAAACAAGAAGTCAACCAAGTTAATTCCAGTTAATGGCACAATTATTTTCCATTTGAAATCAAAGTTAAGCTTTCGGAAGTTTATTTGTAGAGGAGAAATATTTGACCTCATAGCAACTATTATAATAAACTTACTTACAAATTCAACATTGAAAATGAAATTATTTGTCCGTGGTGCTATTATGAATATAAATTTTAGTAGAGCACAACACCATAGTGAAAACTATGTTCTAATCATGTTAACTGCATTATAAAGGTACTTGAACTGATTATAGTATACCAACTACCAATTTTTTTCCCAAACAAACTCCAGTGTTTTATATATTGACATGCGAATTGAGCCAGGCATGATGACACATGCCTGAAATTCCAGCACTCTGGGAGGCTAAGGCAGGAAGATAGCAAGTTTGAGCCCAATCTGGGCAATTTAGTGACCTAGTGAGATCTTGTCTCATAAAAAGGGGTGGGGAGTGCCTGGAATGTAGCTATGTGTGAAAGCCTTGAGTGTAAATCCCAGTAGTGAAGAAATGGAAATCATTAGTGGCTTAATTTTCCATATATATATATATTCTATCATATATATGATACTAGGGATTGAATCCAGGACCTACCACTTGAGTAGTATAAGACATCATGCTTCTTTTTTGTTAGCTCCTTTTGTGGGGGATTTGCTGAAAATAAGACGATTAAATTCAAGAAACTTATCATACAATCCATCTTCCCTATTTAAATTTTACCTCGGGTCCTAATAATGCTCTTTACAGCTATTTTTTTCTTAGTCTAGGATCTAACCCAGAAACACATGTCATCGTATTTGTCCAGTGTCTGGTTTCCTTTAATGGGAAACAGTCTGTCAGCTGGTCCTCCTGCAATTTCTTGTCTTACTTATCTTTGACATTTTTTAAGAGACAGACATTGTTTTGTGCCCCTACTTTGAGCACGATTAATTTCAGACTATTTTGGCAGAGATAAAGTGTGGTATGTCCTCAGTGCATCACATCTGGAGGAACACAATGTCATGGTGTCGCAATGTCGGTGACACTAACTTATATCATTTGGATAAGATGGTGTGCACCTGATCTACGTCTTCAAGGCAAAGATATATTTCATGAAGATTACTTGGAGATTGTGTAAATTACAGTTTCACCCATTATAATGAACACTGATTGATGCCACTGGTTGTCCTAGATTTGGGCAATGGGAACTCCTTCAAGTCAGCTCCTTGTCCTTCTTTTAGTTGCCGATGATTTAAACAGTTTTTCACATTTCAGCATGTTTTACTTTTCTCTTGTTGCTGAGACAAAAATACCTGATGCTCAAAATTAAGGGAGGAGAGGTTTATTTAGCTCACAGTTTGCAGAGGTTTCAGTCTATAATAAGCTGGCTACAAGGCAGGGTGGTGTGGCAAAGGAATAATTTGTTCATGACTGCAAAAGACAACAACTCAACAAGAGCAAAAATGGTGAAGCAAGTCTCTTTCCCTCTTTTATACTGTATGCCGGCTACCTGCCTAGGGTGAGTGTAGCACTCACATCCCCACACCAAGCACTAGACAATGAACCTATCATAAACTCTAAATGGAGCTGTCCCTACCTCTGAAAAGCCCACCTCTCATAACTGCATGAGGGTTTGGAGGGACATCCAGACACAAACTGTAACATAAACTCAGAACTACAGGATTACTTCATGTTCTTTTTGTTCTAACCCTAGAATTAGCCTTTTTCCATGGAGTTTTGGCTTTTTAGTGAAGAGCAGTATTTACAAACAATTTACATTGCTTTTTGTTGCACATGTCATTGCTTTTAGGGCTCCCCTCAATGACAGTGCTAATGTACACACACATATGCATGAATGTACACACACACAGATCTCTGTTTGAATGGGATCAAAATATACAGTGAATATTTAAATTTATAAGTATTACTGCAGTAAAAGACACATTGCCCCTCAAGTACTCCCCCTTGATTAGAGCACACTTAATCCATTGTTCTTGTCACTTTCTGCAGCAGCTCTGGAAATTCTCTTTCACAAGTGTCTTTAGAAGACCTTAAAGCAATAACAATAACAACAACAACAACAACAACCAATGAATTCCACTGCTGTACGCAATCCAACACATAGTCAGCCTCGTAAAAACACTATTGTGTGTCCTTCACAATTTTATTCAACAGATCTGAGACTCTGACTTCTGGTTCCTCCTCAAAGTAAAAATAACCATGAAAAGTAAATGTTTTAAATTGATTCATGTATCAGGGTTCACTAGAGGAGCAGATTTAATATAAAATATATATACATATAGGTATATATGAGGTATAAGGATTTAAAGGAAGGCTTACAATGGCCGACTGCACTGTCAGGGGTGGAAGAATGCAAAAGGTCATCTGCAGGATCTAGAGCTAGAGGCTCTAGTAAAAGTAGAAAGCCTGGAGCTCACTGCAGAGTCCAGTGTGAGTTTGGATCTGAAAGCCTGAGGGTCTGTGTTGGAAGGCTGAAGAGTCTGCTCTGGAATCTGAAGGAACTGGAGACCTCATATGCTTCTGTGTTTATGCTATTATCATACTCTCTTGATTGCTGTAGCTTTATTGTAATTCTTGAAGTAATACAAGTCCTCCAAAATTTTCCTTTTAAAAAACAGGTTGGTTATACTAGTTTTTTTCATTTCCTATCCACATTTAGAATACTGTGACAGCGTCTATAAAATACTGGTAGAGATTTTGATGCAAGCTTTGGGTCTACAGATCAATCTGAAGAGAACTGACATTTAACAGTGAATTGCTAATATACAGTTACAGCATATTGCTCCCTTGATTTAAACCATTAATTTCATCTTAGCAATATTTTACAATGTTTAGTGTAGAGATCCTGAATATTTTTGCTAAACACATTCCCACATATTTTATGTATTTTGGCACAGTTGTAGATTAAATTGTTTTAAAATTTCAAGTTTTAATTATTTGCTTATAGTAGATAGAAATATTACATAACAGAATTTTTTAATGTGGACATTTCATCCTTTGATTTAGCTAAATTCAGTTAATAGTTCTAGAAGTGGTTTTTTAACTACTACTAGATGATTTGCTGTATTCTATTTGCTAGTCTATTCTTTAAGATTTTAAGGTGATATTTAGGGTGGTTTTTTATTTAGAGAAAAAAGCAAAACAGGAAAAAAGAAATAATACAGAATTTCAAAAGAAATAACAGTAAGAAATGACTAGTCAAAAAAAAGTAAGAAGTCACTAGTTGATAAATTACATATTGTTATCTTAGAAGAAGTTGCTCAAGTCACAAAATCAAAGCATAAAAAGTGGAAAATCACACAATGACAGTACAAACCATTCTGCTTGAGGAACTAACAAAAATTTAGTAGTATGGCTATCTATCTTGCACACTTAAGCATACATATAGTTATATCCTTTAGAGTATTTTCTTTCCCTTTCATTATCAATCTATTATACATTTTGGATCTTATTACTTTTTCAGTTTTTTTTATACTAGTGAAACAATACAATATTTAGAAATGTGAGTCTGATTTATTTCACTTATGAGGATAGTCTCAAGTTGCCTCCATTTGCCCATAAAAGCCTCAAGATCATCCTTTTTTATAGCTAAGTAATATTCCACTGTATAAAAATACCACATGTTTTTCATCCATTCTGAGGTTTATGGGCATTTTGGCTGTTTCCAAAATTTTGTTATTACAAATTGTGCTGCTATAAACATGGGTGCACATATATTGCTGAGGCATGATCTTTTCAATATTTCTGGGAAAACATCCAGGAGGAGAATAGTTGTATTGAATGGAACTTCCAATTCTAGTTTTTTGAGGAATCTCCATACTGATTTCCACAGTGGCTGCACCAGTCTACATGCCTGCCAACAGTGGAAAAGTGTTTCTTTTCCCCCACAGTCTCTCCAACATTTGTTATCAGTTGATTTCTTGATGGCAGCCATTCTTTTCGGAGTGAGATTAAACCTCAATGCTGTTTTAATTTGCATTTCTTGAATGACCAGTGATGGCAAACATTTCTTCATGCATTTATTTTCCATTTGTATATCTTCATCAGAGAAATGCATGTTCATCTCACATGCTCATTTTGGAGAGGGTCTTTGAATTTGAGGGGCTGGATATTTTTCAACTCTTTGTATGTTCTGGATATAAGTCCTTTATCTGAGGGACTGCTGGCTAAAATTCTTTCCCATTCTGTGGGCTTTCTTTTCACTCTATTGGTGATTTTTTTTTTTGATGTGTGAAAACTTTTTAAAAAGATGAGATCCCAGTTGTTGACTCTTTGAGGGACTTCCTGTGTGGTTTGTGTTTTGTTCCTGAACTCTTTGCCTACCCCTATGTCTCCAAGATTTCTACCTATATTGTGTTCCAGTAGATTTAGTGTTTCTGTTTTAATATTTAGATCTTTGATCCATTTTGACCTTAGTTTAGTGCATGGTGATAGACATGGGTCTAGTTTCAGTCTTCGGCATGTGGAGAGCCAATTCTTCCAACACCATTTATTAAAGAGGCTATCCTCCTTCCAGTGAACATGTTTAGCCCTTTTGTCAAATATCAAGCGGCTGAGTGTCTTTGTAGTTGTGTTTGCATCTTCTAATCTGTTCCATTGATCCTCAGTTCTATTTCTTTGCCAGTACTATCCTGATTTTATCATTGTAGCTTTTTAGTATAATTTCAAGTCAGGAATTGAGATGCCTCTTTCCTTGCCTTTGTTGCCCAGAATTGCCTTTGCTATTCTAGATTTCTTCTGTTTCCAAATGAATTTTAGGAATGTTTTCCCTAGATCTGTAAGGCATGTTAATAGTATTTTGATTGGGATTGCATTAAGTCTGTATAACAGTTTTGGGTGTATGGCCATTTTCACAATATTGGTTCTTCCTAACCAAGAGCAAGGAATATCCTTCCATTTCTAACATTCTCTTCAATCTCCTTTTTAAGAACAGTAGTTTTCAACATATAGGTCTTTTACATTCTTGGTTAGGTTGATTCCCAAGTATTTCATTTTTTAAGATGCTATTGTGAAAGCTGATATTTTCATAATTTCTCTCTCAGTGAGATTTTTGGTTGTTTACAGGAATGCTATTGATTTTTGAGTGTTGACCTTGTATCCAGCAATGCTGCTCAATTTGTTTAACTCTAATAGTCTTTTAATGGAGTTTTTGGGGGTCTTCTATGTAGAGTATCATGTCATCTGCAAATAGTGATAATTTAACTTCTTTCTTTCCTATCTTTATTCCCTTTATTTCTCTCTCTTGTCTAATTGCTCCGGTTAATGTTTCCAGAGTATATTGAATAGAAATGATGATAGTGGACATCTTTTTAGTTTCTGTTTAGTTTAGTTTACAGAAAGCTTTTAGTTTCTGTCTATTTAATGTACTTGTTGGTCATTGGTTTGTCATATATGGCCTTTATCAGATTGAGGTAGATACCATTTATTCCAAGTTTCTGTAAGGTTTTTATCATGAATAAGTGTTGGACTTTATCAAAACATTTTTCTGCATCTATTGAGATGACCATGGGATTTTTGTTTTTGGCTCTGCTGATGTGGTGTATTACATTTGAGTATGTTAAACTCTCCCTGCATTCCTGGGATAAATAGCACTTGGTCATAAATAGTCTTCTTGATGATTTGCTGTATTCTGTTTGCTAGTATTTTATTGAGAATCTTTGCATCAATGTTCATTAGTGAGATTGGCCTATAGTTCTCCTTTTTGGTTGGGTCTTTCTCTGTTTTTGTTATCAGAGTAATACTTGCCTCCAGGAATGAGTTAAAGAGGACTGCTTCTCTTTCAATTTCACTGAAGATTTTGAGGAGTATTGGCATTAAATCTCTAAATTTTTTGTAGAATTCAGCCATGACTTCAGCAGGACCTGGGCTTTTCTTTTTTGGTAAGTTTTTAATCACATTTTCAATTTCAATAGCTGATATTGGGTTATTCAAAATTGTTATATCTTCTTGATTGAGCTTTGATATTTTATGTTTCTAGAAATCTGTCCATTTCCTCTGTGTTTTCCACATATGTGTGTGAAGATTTTCAAAGTATGTATTCATGATCTTTTTGAATTTCCATGGGATCTGTAGTAATTTCTCTCTTTTCAGTCCTTATTGCATGAATTTGACATTTTTCTTTCTTTTTCTTGATAAGGTTGGCTAGAGGTTTATCAATTTTATTTGCTCAAAAAACCCACTCTTTGAGTTTCTCAATTGCATTAATTTCTGCTCTGATGTTTATGGTTTCCTCTCTTGTATGAGCTTTGGGTTTAACTTGCTGCTTTTTCTAGAAGCTTGCGATGAAGCATTAGGTTGTTTATTTGTGCTCATTCTGTTTTCTTGATATGATAATTTATTGCTTTATATTTCCCTCTTAGGACCACTTGCATTGCATTCCACAGGTTTAGGTATGTGGTATCCTCATTTTCATTGAGGTGTATGTATTAATTTCTTCTTTAGTTTCATCTGTAACCCATTGATTGTTTAGGAGGTTGTTGTTTAATTTCCGTGTATTTATGCATGTTTTGTAATTTTTTTGCCATTAATTTCCAATTTCAGTGCACTATGGTCAGATAATATGCATGGGATAATTTCAATCCCTTTACATTTACTTAGGAATGTTTTATGGGCTAATTTATGCTCTACTTTGGAGAATGTCCCATGCACAACTGAGAAAAATGTGCATTCTGATGTGGTTGGGTGGAACACTCTGTAAACATCTACTAAGTCCATTTGCTCATAGCTTTGATTCAGTTCTGTTATTTCTTTGCTGACTTTTTGTCTAGTTGATCTATCTCTTTGTGATAATGGGGTATTAAGGTCTCCTGTTACAACCATGTTGTTATTTGGTTTTTCATATTTATTAGCATTTGTGTTATATAGCTGGGTGCTCCTGTATTTGGTGTGTATATGTTTATGATTGTTAGCTCTTCTTCTTGAATTATTCCCTTTACAAGCATGTGATGATCTTTTTTAATCTCTTTTGATCATTTTTGGTTTGAAGCTCACATTTTCTGAAAATAGAATAGCTAGCCCTGCTATTTTCTGGGTTCCTGTCACATAGAATATTGTTTTCCACCCTTTGACTTTTAATTTATGATTTTCCTTTTGAGTTACATGTGTTTCTTGTATATAGCATATTGTGGGATTCTGTTTCTTGATCTATTCTATCAATCTATTTCTTTTAATAGGTTAATTGAGGCCACTTACATTAATGGATATAACTGATATGCACTGGCTCAACTATGTCATGTTAGTTTTCTGCTGTTGGTTTTTTGCTTTTTCCCCTTGTTTAATTGCTTTCCCTGTCTGTTGGTTTCTTTCTGTTGTTGTTCTGTAAATTGCAGTCATTTTCATCTCTATCTAGTGTGTCTTTCAGTACTCTTTCTAGGGTTGGTTTGGTGGACATGAATTTCTTCAGTTGTTCTTTGTCATGAAAGTATCTTATTTCTCCGTTAAATTTCAAAGAAAGTTTTACAGGGTACATCAGTCTGGGTTGAAAGTTGTTTTCTTTCAGGGCTTGAAACACCTAACTCCAAGCTCCTAACTCTTGACAAGAGTTTGTGCTGAAAAGTCTGCCATGATTTTAATGGGCTTTTCTTGATTGGTGAGTTGTATCTTTTCTCTAACAGCTTTTAGTATTATTTTTATACTGCATGTCTGGGGTCTTAATTATTATATGTCTGGGTATAGATTTATGTTGGTTGTGACTGCTTTTTTAAAAATTTTTTTATTTAAAGAGAAAAAGAAAAAAAAGCAACATAGAAAAAAGGGTAGAAATAATACAGAATTCCAAAGGAAAAAAAGAAAAACCACTAAGAAAGCACTAGTTGATAAATTTCATACTGTCATCTTGGAAATTGTTGTTCAAGTTACAAAATTAAAGCATGCAAAGTAGACATTCAAACAGTGAGATTGCAAACAGTTTTGCTCAACAATCTAACTAAAACTTAGTAATATGGTCATCTGTCTTACACACTTAAACATACATGCAGTTATATCCTTTAGAGCACTTGTTGTTATTGTTTGGCATTCTATATGCCTCACTTATTTGTATATCATTTTCTTTCCCCATGTTTGGGAAATCTTCTGTTATTCTGTAAATAGTTTACTGATGTCATTCATGTTGACTCCTGAATCTTCATTGATGCCTATTAATCTTATATTGTTTCTCTTTGTATCATCTTGAAGTTGTTGAATTGTCATTTCTTGCTGCCTTCTTATTTTTAAAAGTTCTAGCCTTTCATTATTGTTAGCTGCAATCATATCCTCAAGGTCCAAAATTCTATCTTCAGCTTCATTTAATGGTTTTACCAGCTTTCAATAGAATTTTTTATTTCTTGGATATCTCTTTGAGTTTGTTTCATTCATTCTACTTATTTCCTATATTGTTCATTCAAGGTTTCAATCATTTTTCCATGCTCCTGTACTTTTTTGTCTATGTCTTCTCTGACTATACTGAGCAACTCCTTTATTAAGGTTGTCATTTCTGTCTTTATGTGAGTAATTATTTCTAATTTGATTTCCTCTGTGGCCTCATGGATTTGTTTCTTTATTTCACTTGCTATCTTCTCAGAAATTTCAGGTGATGACTTTTAAAGTCCTTTATTTCAGTGTGTCCTATACTTGCTCCTGATGGGCTAGATGATTGAGATTTCATTTTGCTTTTTCATTTTGTCCTTTTCACCTTTTAGGCTAATATTTGGTCTTTCAATCCCACTGGTCTCAACTGTTGGTAGTGCATGTCTTAGGGTCCTGCTGTGTGGGTTGATGTTTGTCTAATTGCTGGATACCACAATGAAGAGGAGGGCCAGTCATCTGACTTCCTCCTGCAGGGCCTGTTGGGTAAGTCCTATATTCTTCCTAGGCTGACTAGCCTAGGAGTATTGATGTAAGTCAACCCTTAGTATCTGCTGTTACTATGTCTTCAGGTTGTTCCAGGCCACCAGATCTACCTGTCTATAGTGTTTGTCTTGGCTGGGACTCTACTGTGTCACAGGGTGTCTCATAAGCCCTTTTAATTTTCTCCAGGTTGGGGGAGACCTTATTGGTACACTTCTTATACCATCTTACATTCTCTGAAGGGAGGAAGAACTCGCCCACACTCTTTCCAGGCTCACTAAGGTCCTACAGCTGGAGCAGACTTCACTACTGCTCCTGTTTACCACTGAAGTCTTCTTTTTTAGGGGCAAACTCACCACACTGAAAGAAGCTTGAGGAGATTCTCTGTTTGGATGAGGGGTTACTGAGTCTCCCATCAACCCAGCAAGGTTAATCCACCGCAGCCCAAGGTTCTGGGAGAAGAAGGGGCAGCCGAAGATCCACAGCAGTACTAGGTTCAGGAGGTCAGGTGGTAGAGGCAGGTGTGGAGTGGCTGACCTCCGGGGTAGAGGCTTGGGGTCTGAGGTTTTATGGTGCTTTTCATTAGAGGTAGTTTTAGTTTTCTTTTTTAAAGTTCTTCTTTTTTTTTTTTTAACTTTCTTATTTAGTGATTAAATAAAATAAGGCATAATGTTTAATGAGGCAAAATTCACACAGAAGGTTACTTAATACAAAATAACATTATTTTGTTATATCCTTGGTGGTGAAAGAGAAATACTACAATTGAAGTAGCTTAAATATTTTTTTCAGATAATTTACTATTATAAGATAATATATAAATTTGATGCAATAAACTGTATCTAGAAAATAAAACTGAATTGTTGAATCATACAACTGAGCTATTCACTTTTGTCATTAACTTTTGATTAACTATATGTTTATAATATATTTCTATAGCCAGGCATAGTGGTACACATCTGTAATCCCAGTACTCAGAAGGCTCAGGCAGGAGAATTTGTGAGTCTGAAGCACAATTTCAAATAGAGAAATTTAAGATACTACAGCATACATAGTAATTTGAACAAAGTAAAAGTCAGTATATTTTCTGTATATGTTGATATTTTGAAGTCCCAAACTTTATAAAAGGTTAAAATACTAAAATTTTCTAAAAGTATTCTAAATTTTCTAAAGTTATTCTAAAATTTTTTCCATCATGTTTCTGCTTCTTATAAATATGAAGTGGGTTCAGAATGCAACAAACCTTAACACAAGTCCCTACACAGTGATTATTTTTTGATAGTGTGAAAAATCAATATTATTTTCATTCATATCATTGTTCTTAAGCAGGAATATGTCTTTTTTATATTGCTGTCTTAAGATTTTCTTTTTATCTTTGGTTTTCAGTTCCTATTTCATCAGGCGTGATGACATGTTTGTGTATGGTGTTCTTTGTACTTCTGTTAGGGGTCTGTTGAACTTTTGGCATCAGACTGAGGGTCAAACAGCAGATAGGCAAATTCACTATGAAAAAAAGGAACCGAGGGTACATGGTCAAAGACAGAGCTGGCTTGAAGGACAGCACATGACCAATGCTGTGAGGTTCCTTCATAGCTCACCTTTTGGCCCTGTGGACAAACTGTGCCTCTGGGAAAACCTGCTTTGTGTGATAGCTGAGCATGAGCCATGCACTGAGTGTTACTGTCTTCAACTTACCTGCTTTTCCACAGTCTACTTGGAGACTTCCCTCCCATATTAGTAGCATAGGTGTAGACTGGTATCCAAAACCTTTCCTTCAGTGGGTAGTTTGCTTTAGCATATGTCATGAATCAGCACTGCTCATAGCAGGGACCAAAGACTGATTTTCACTTTCAAACCACTTATCCTCCATAGACTGGTACCAGGTTGTGGTCTGTTAGGAACCGGGCCACATATCAAGAGGTGGGTGTGTGATAATACACCTATATTTACAGTTACTCCTGATTGACTGAATTACAACCTAAGCCCCACCTCCTGCCAGATTGGCAGGGTCATTAGATTATCCTAGGAGGGCAAACCCTACTGCCCATAGGAAAATGTAGGTTGTACATTCCTTATGGTACCCTAACATAACAAACAGAAATAAAATGCACAGTAAATATAACCCCTTATTTGTGAAAAAAACTATCTTCCAGAGAACCAGCCCCTGGTGCTAAAAAGATTGGGGACACAGCTGTCTATGTTATGTCCTCACCATATTTTAGCGCTATGGGGGCAAAAGATTTTGTTAACAGCAACACATTTACTAAGTAGATGAAATTCCCATTTCATTTACATAAGACTGATTTCTAAAAAGGTAGAATTTTAAACTACCTTATTTCTTCTTGTATAAACTTGGGCTTGGTTAGATGTTGAGACCAATAAATAGATATTTGGAGATGAAGATACAGAGATCTACATTTAACTAATTAAATTTAACTGGCTAAATTTGTCAAGAGTTATTATTTTGTGATTTGTTTCTACTCTGTTTGGATCAGTAAGTTGTTTTTGAAATTTTTATCTGTCCTTGGAGATTTTAGTGATGAGAACATTTTGAGAACTCTTATTTAAAAAGCTGCATTTTTAAAAACTGCAATCACCAGTTAGCATATGGTCAAGATATAACTTGCAATGAGACATGTGTTCTTTAGGATTACTCCATTTTATTATTAGTTATCAAGGCAAAAGCTTGGTTAGGTGGTTGTGTATTCGAGAGGTCCTATGAGGGAGCATGGCTGTCTGTATCATTTTACGATGACTCATATTAGGGGTTAAATTCTTTGGTCCTTTTTGGGATCATGAGGTAAATTGCATACTGACCATGATGGTTTAGTTTCTTCATCCACCACCAATGACTTGGAGGCATAATTAGTAAGCAGACATCCAAGTGCATAAGGAAAAAGTTTTTATTTTTTCTTTAAAATTACTAGTATTAATAAATTTTTAGTCCAGTATTTTTTTTCAACATTGTTATAGTTATAGCATTGTTATAGTTTTCTGAATCTACTTGGTCACATATCAACATGTCCACAACTTCCATGCTTCATAATTTATATTGTATTTTATTGTTGAATCATTGATATGACTCAATAAGAAGTATACTTTGCAGGTTAAGTATCACATGGTTTCCCTTATATTAAAAACCCAACGTACAAAAATTTAAAGATCACAATAAAAGAGATGATAAGAAACAGGGAGATAGATATTGCAGAAATGGGAAAGGGATCTGGAATGGGGAAAGGTGAGAATGGGGAAGTAAAAATGGGTAAACTGTGATATGTACATGTATCAATTCTGCATGATTGTAATTGTTATGTATTCCAAATATATACTGATAAAATACATTTTAAAAAACTACACTTTACCTTAAAATAGGCACTTAAAATTTCTTTTATTTGCTTTGTTTGATATTTTAGTACAAAACATTTTGTACTTACATATCTTGTTTTTCTTTAACTATGTAACAATATTGCAAGCAGGTTTTTAGCAGATGAAGAACCAGGCTCAGAGATAATCAGAAAGTGCTTGGCATTGTGCAGAAAGAAAGAAAAAGGTTAAACCTCAAGAAGTGAGCTTGCAGAGTAAGCAAACCCTGAAGCAGGGTTCAGAGCTGAGATAATGAAGAGATTCTATGCAGCAGAATATTGTCCAAAACTGGCTGTCTTTGTGGAACAAGGTGGCACAGTTACCCCTGATTGACTGAATTACAACCTAAGCCCCACCTCTTGTCTCAAGTCCTGTTAGTCTGTCTTTTGACTGATCTTGCATACTGATGATACTTTTAAATGCTTTTTTAATTTCTAGATTTTCTGCTTGATTCCTTTCCATAACCTCTAATTCATTATTATTATTTTTTGTTTTGTTTTGTTTTGTTCTTTTAGGACAGGATCTGCTATATAGCTTAGGCTGATCTTAAACTTATATATATTCTAGCTCTTCTTGCTTCAGCCTCCCATGTGCTAAGATTTCAGGCATCTGCCAAAAGGTCTGGTTTTTAATCCCTGATTTTTTTACCGAAGTACCCTTTCACATTCTGCACTGACTTCCTTAATTCATTCATCATTTTTTTCTTCTTTTTTTTTTTTCCAGTAGTGAGGATTGAACCGGAGGTCTTTGTATTAAGCTGTATCCTCAGCCCTTTCTATTTTTTACTTTGAGACAGAGTCTAGCTAAATTGTCCAGGTGGGGCATAACTTTGTGATTCTCTTGCTTCAGCTTTCCACAGTTCTAGAATTACAGGCATATGCCATCATGCCTAGCTTCAATAGCGTATTTGTATCTTCTTTAAACACATTCATCTTTATGATGGATTCATTTAGCTGCTTACTTACATTTTAAAATTTACTAGTCATTTTAGTAATTGATTCACCTGGCTGCTTATCTTTTCTTTGATCTCTTCAGTCATTTTTATAATTTGTTTTCTTTTTGAATTTTTTTGTCTGGAAATTCATCTTCTTCAGTCTCTGTGATATTTGTTTTTGAGGAGTTATGAAAAAATAAATGACCTAATTCCCTCTCAAAAAAAAAATGGGCAAATGAAATGAATAGACACATCTCAAAAGAAGAAGTATAAATGACCAATAAGTGCATGAAACATGTTCATCATCTTTAGCTGTTAGGGAAATATAAATCAAAACAGTACTAAAATTCCATCTTACTTCAGTCAGAATGGCTATCGTCAAGAATACAAAAACAGCAAAAGCTAATGGAGATGTGGGGGAAAAGGAATCCTTCTGTTATTGGATAACTCTTTCTAAAAGTGGCTTACCAACTAAAGATTACTGGGTTCTAGGTTGTTCACCTCTACCTCTGGAGTTAGATTCCAGGTTCTTCTTGTTAGAGTTTTCTTGCACAGTAGAGAAGCAGAATATAAGAAAAAGTGAAAGTGGCCTTTTAATTTAAAAGATGTGGAGAGGAGCCCACAACCAGCAACCGTTTGGCTTTCTCCTCTCACCATGACCTTTGACCGATGTAGCATTTGGGGTGGGCATTGATGACACAAGAGGACCTGACTGGAATTTTCTTCCTGTGCATGGGGAAAGGAAGTAGGAAGTTGTAATCCAGGAAAAAGGAGGAAGTGGCTGTCACAGTAAGCATTCCTGATTTGACCTTCCACCATGTTGAACCACCGCCATAATGTCCTGTAATTTATTCTAGGGCAAAATTCTTTCACTTCTCATCTCAAACAAAGAATTGAACAAAACAAGCAAAAAGCAGTGCACATGTTTATTTGAGAAAGTAAAATTGAAGAGTGAGGGGAAACTGGCTCTGCAGGTTAATTTTGAGCCAAATAAAAGCAGAAAAAGCAACAAAAGGACACCCTGGAGAAAGCAGGCTGGACTATGATGTCTGCATCTGTTTTAAACTATCCAAATATCAAAGAATCCATGAGAACTTCGATATGTGAGTCCTATGGGGCAGCACTGGAATCTGAAGCCTCAGGCTGACATTAGGTCTAGGCCGTTGTATTGAAAACCTGTTTGAGTTCTGGTGACAAGTCCACGGTATGGCTTTGGGAACTGTTCTCTGCATGTGGACTGGGATCTTGTCATTAACTATTGCCTCAGCCAGTTTTGCAGCTCCCTAATTTCCTATCCCACATCTATATTGTTGGTGAGAATGTAAACTAGTACAACAACTATGGAAATCAGAATGCAGATTTCTTAAAAGGATAAAAAGTGGGGCCTGGGGAATTAGCTCAGGGGCTTAAGTGCTTGCCTGGCAAGTGCAAGATTGTGAGTTTGATCCTTGGTACAAAGAAAGAGAGAGAGAGAGAGAGAGAGAGAGAGAGAGATTCCATTTGATTCAGCTTTCTCTTTCCTGGGAATATTATTGAAGTGCTTGAAGATGTTATACTATGATGAGATGTGCATACCTATGTTTATAATAGTGCAATTCGTAATAACTAATCTCTGGAAACAGTCAAGTTCCCCATCCACAGGTTAATGGATAATGATTATGTTGTATATATAATAAAGAAGTAAAAAAATTAGATCCCCCCCTTTAATTTTCTTTTTTTGTCTTTTTGAGACAGGGTCTCACTGTACAGTTCAGGATGGACTTGGGCTCACTTTGAAGCCCATGTTGGTCTTGAACTTGCAACAATCCTCCTGCCTCAGCCTCCTGAGTGCTGGGATTACAGAAGTGTGCCACCATATCCAGCCCCCTTAATTTAAAGGTCCAGTCAAAAATGGGCATCTGAAATGAAATAAACTTCATAGATGAAAAAATTACAAACGGTCAATACATACATGAGAAAAAGTTCAGCATTGCTGGCCATTTGACATATGCAAATTAAAACAACACTAAAATTCCATTTCACTCTGGAAAGGATGTTTTAGCTTTTAGAAAGCAAAGAAACACATGTAATCCTTGCATTTGGGAGGCTGAAGCAGAAGGATCCTGCAAGTTTGAAGCCAGCCTGGGCTACATAGTGACTTCAAAACTAGCCTGAACTGCACAGTGAGACCATGTCTCAAAAAAAAAAACAAGTAAAGAAAAAGAAATCAAATGATAACAAATGCTGGAGAGGCTATGGAGGTAGAATGGGGTAGGGGTGGGGTGCAGAAGGAATACTTCTTCATTGTTGGTGGGAGTGTAAACTGGTACAATCACTTTGGAAACAAGTATGGAGATTTCTCAAAAACTAAAAATGGAAATTCCATTTGACCAGGTTACTCCCCTTCTAGATATCTTCTCAAAAGAGGTAAAAACATCATATTACAGTGATAAGCACACACCCATGTTTATAGCAGCACAATCCATAATAGCTATATTTTGGAAGCAGCCTATATGTCCATCAACAGATGAATGGATAAAAAAATGTGGTATTTATACATATGGAGTATTCTGCCATAAGGAAGGATATACTTGTATTATTTGTAGGAAAATGGGGTACAACTTGAGACCATAATGTTAAATGAAGTAATTAACACACACAAGTTTAAATGTCACATGGTTTCTCTTACCTGAGAAACCCAATATAAGACCAGCTGCGGTAGCACACACTTGTAATCCCTGTGAGTTCAAGGTCAGCCTGAACTACAAACAAAGTGTGATCCTGATTCACAGAACAAAAAATAAACAAATGAAAAGAACAAAGGATAAAAGGTTGGGATAAGAATAGAGAGAAATACTCTTCTTCCAGGTGGAAGACTCTTACCCAGAATATATTTCTCCCTACTTCTGTGATCTAGAGAGAACAGATAATCAGTTTTCCTTTTGAAATTATAACTTTCTCTTTTAGTCATTCTTCATTATTTGTGGAATCAGGACCTCTACTCATATGGCGACAGTAGAAAATAGGAAGGCAGTCTTTGGAGACAGCGAAAGGATCAGTAAAGGTAACTAGTTCTTCCTCTCCAGGGCCAAAAGATTTTATATATATATATATGGTATATATATAGCTGAGTGTTCATGGTTGTTAATTCTAAAATAAAGAACACTATAGATAGTCTGGGAATAAGAAAGAGGGAGTAGTTAATATTGTATAAGTGAGCTATAAAAAGAAAAAGAGATGAGTTAAATCAGATCTGAGCTTTGGGAAGGCTGAGCCTTGGGCAGGAAAGGAAGGTGAGAATATCATTCCCAATATAGCAGACAATAAAGATGAAGGTTTGGGAGTGTGCAGGTTTTTAGGGTGGTGAGAAGTAGGTGCAGAAGATATTATCAGGGATAGGATAGGTCAGGAAATAGACCCAGACGTTTCATCACAAGAGGGAACTACTCACAGATAGGTCAGGGAAGCGTGGAGAGAGAAGGCAGCTCACAGAACAACTCTGTTCAGGGTAGAATCAGCTTCACTGCAGACATTTGTGTAGCCCTAGAGTTTTTCAGGAAGCTTATGTTCCACAGGCTCAAGGATGTTGGATATGCATGAGAAAGTTTGGCAGTAAAACCCTCAATTTATTACTTTGGAGTCTGGCCAGTTTTAGACAGTTAGTTTTCTGCACATTTTTCCTTTATGCCAGAGAGACCATGATCTTGATGTTAGTTGAGATTCAGAGATTCCCAGCTCCCTGTAGTAAAGGCATCTCTGAAAAACTGAGTTGAAATCAAGTACAGTTCATCATAGGAAAGAGGACTGCACCAAAAGGACGTATGTAAGGCTCATTTTAAGTGTCAGTGGGGATGAGTAGGTCCATTTTGCAGAGAAGGTTGTCTAGTTGGGGCTCAGGCGTGGCCACTAACAAGCTTGTGGGGGTGTGTGCACACTTCTGAAGGTGAACACAGTGAGTAGGTCCTGGATGAGGTCCCATCAGCAAGGTATTTACATCTTTTGTTTTTCTTTTTTCTTTTTGAGATTCGCTTTGTAGCCCAGGCTGCCCAGCTATCCTCTTGCCTCAGTCTCCCGAGTGCTGGGATTACAGGTGTGCATCACCATGCCAGGCAAGGCATTTATATCTAAAGCATTTATATCTCATGCAGAGGGCAATGTTGGCTTCCGAGCAGTGAGTACTGAATGGCACTTTTAGGAGGATCATTCAGTAGCAGCGAAGAATTCTGAGTTTCTGATTAATTTACGTTTTTAATTCCTGGGCCCTTATGAAGCAGAAGGAAATTGCCATATAATTTGTACTGTATGCAACCCCCTAATCCCTTAGTCTTTGCAACTGAGGTTCTGCAGTTTAAGGTAAACAAGAATGAATTAAGGAAAAATGGCCCCAAACCTGGAATGGGTAGCCGAAATCAGGAATTTTAACATCCTGTGCCTTGTGCAGTGGCTTTCTTGTTTTTCTTTTCTTCTCTCTTTTTTAAATCTGTGCTTCAACCACAGGGGACAATCTGTTCAGTCGCCAGAAGGGATACCTTCAAAGAGATTTCTTGGATAAGGTCCACTCACGTGGTCAGCTGTGACCTCATCTTACTGCTCCAAGGGCCTTGCTATCTGAGCTCCCGGCTTGAATAGGAGGCAGGGAAGTCCTTCTTTTGAATGCCTCTCATTCTGGAGCACACCAGAAACCTCCAGTTAGCTTGCTAAATGTGTTTCCAGATTTTTTTTTCAGCTTTAACTAACTTAGCCCTTTGGCCTGCTAATTGTCAAGAGTTTGTCAGGGAAAGCCAAATGCTTGTAATCTTTTCACAAACAAATACAAAAAGGGAGGTTGGGGTGGGGTGCAGGGCTGGAAGAGTGGGGTTTTCTACAAAATCTGAAACTGTAAGGAAAGAAGAGTAGATACAGTAGTTCAGATTTTTCTAAACTAACTTGTGAACTTAATATTTCTACCAAAGACCAAAATGTTTATCTCTTGGAAATTTTAAGATTTCTTACTCTTAACTATCTCTTCAGCTGTGAAGCTGTTCAGAATAAGGTCTGTATTCTCCCATTTTCTCCTCCTCCTCCTCCTCCTTTTTTCTTTTTCCTCTTTTCTTTACTTTCCCTTTTCCTTTCCTCTTCCTCTCACTTTCTTCCTCTTTCTCCTTTTTCATCTTCCTCTTCTGTGACCGGTTCTTGCTATATTGCCCAGGCTGGTCTTGAACTTCTGGGCTCGTTCCCTTCCCACCTCAGCCTTCTGAGTAGCTGCATCTCTGAGGCATACCACTCTGCCTGACCTGCATTTGTTTGTTTGTTTTTTTCTTTGGATATCACGCAACTTATTGAATACTGTACCGAAAGTGAAAAAGATAAATACACCCTTTTGCATGATGGTAAAGTAGAAAAATCATTACACAAATCTACCATAAATGGGTAATACCTTATACTAAGTGATAGCATTACTAATCTTTGGTTCCTCTTTTTAGAATAATTAATTAATATGCCCTGGGGAGGAGAAGCCATGGGTCATGGTACATTTTTCCTGTTGGGCTCAAGTAGCTATGATTGACACAAATCCAGGGTCACCATCTACTGTATTCACATCTCCCACAGTGGCTCATACAGACGAAGAGTATGAAAAGAAAATGAGCGTATTGCCAAGACGGGTGGAGTGGCCGAGCCAGCTGCCCTGCTACACCCAAAGAGTGAAGCTGTACCCAGACTGGATCTGCTTCAGGACAGACCCCCCTCTGCCAGAAAAAATTTATTCCCCAAGAAACCTGTGACTTGCTATTGGAGATCCAGCCATGAGCCCTACTGCCTGTGTTAAGAGTATGGTAAGAGAGTAAAATGAAAAACAGGGACAAATTTATTAATACTTAATGAGTGGCTGGGAAGTTGATGTCTCCAGCTGGACCAAGAGAGTGACCCTCTAAAATGGCCACTTTTTAGTGGGTGTATCAGTGATAGGTGTGGCTAGCGGAAGAGTCAAAATTGGGGGAAGACTCAGAGGTCTATCATTCAATGGGCAAGTATAATCTTGAGATGACTCAAGAGTTTGAATGATCTTATGCTAAGAAAGTTCTTGCCTTGGAGAATTTTTTAGACTTAGTGGTCTTAGTTTTAGTCTTAGTGGATGGGAGCGGATTGCCCATCCCTAAAGAGTTAAAGGGAAATCTCAAATGTGTGGTACCCATAATCCCAAACCTCCATTTTATCCCTTAGAGAAGCATGCAAAATTAGCTATTGTGAATTTGTGGTCCACAACTCACTCCTCTGTATAGGACAATTATGGTATTCCAGCTGCAAATCAGTCCTTTTGAAATGTAAGGTTTTTGTTTCTTTCTGAAATTTGAATTCTGAGATCAACTATGTAGACTAATTCTCATTTAATGTTCTGCAAGTTTTGAAGCTCAACTCATGATATCCACTTTCAGGATTAGATTTTTAAAACATACATACTGAGTGTTGTATTCACTACTCTGTGTCCAGAATTTGGCATAGTGATTGGATTACCTTTCTGTTTTTCCAAAATAATTATTCAGTGAATAAATGGATATACTCATACAATGAATGTTTTTGAGTGAATGATGTATTATTCCTATACAACCCTATAAAAGCAGAAAGATTTCAGGAGACATGAGTTCTTCAAAAGCCAAAGCAGGGAACCACTAAGTAATATCTCCCAGAATTTCCATTGGTATATTTAGGACAGTTTGATAAGTGTGTGTATTGAGTTTCTGTGTCACAGTAGAGTAGAAGTAAATTGGAGGCAGGGAGGTGGGGCACTTCTAGAGAGAGGTAATTGATTTTTTAAAAGCTCAAAGTCTGATAAAAGTCAGGGTTAATTTGAGCACAGTGTGGGAGTGTGAGACTAGTAAATGCAAAGGGGAATCCATCCTATAAACTTATTAAGCACTGAGATCATCTCTGGGCTTTTTGTTTGTTTGTTTGTTTGTTTTTGGTTTTGGTTTTGTAGTTTTTTCCATTTTTGAGATAAGGTTGTATTTACAGTTCGAGCTAGGCTTCAACTCACAATGTAGCTCAGGCTGGCCTCAAAATTAAGTGATCCTATTGCCTCAGCTTCCAGAGTGCTGGGATTACAGGAATGTGCCACCATACAATATTTAAACTGGTAATGAGAAACTTCAGTTATGTGGAGAGTTCATTGAAGTGAACTAGTTTATTTTCATATGATCCTGGACCATAGAGGTGTTAGTATTCTTTGGCATGTCAGTTTTATTTTTTTCTGAACCTTTTAGGAATTCTACTCTCTATGGAATAAATGACAATCAAACTCATTCTGCTCTACTTTATAATACACAAAGCAAGATGTTCCTTAACAGTAAAGTCTTGGTAGTCCTCTTGAGAAGATAGGAATCCTCTCCTAATTTCATATAAAGCACAAAGATCTTTATGTACAAGATGTGATAAAATTGCCTTCAACCAAAGAAACAGATAGTAGAGAAAAGAAAGTAATAACAAGAAGTGAGTATGGGAATGACAGATGTGCTAAATACAGTTCATATCATAACCATAAGTCAGGCAAAGAAATTTCTAATCATTTCACAAGAGAGACAAATAAGAGTTTTCAGCCTGGAGGAAAATAAGGAAATCTTAATCAGGCAAGAAGTGTCAGGTATTGGCAGAAAGAGTGTGATCCATCATCTTTTTTATAATCATGTCACACAGTACAATATTTGCTTCAGGATTTTAGGTAAGGAGAAAAACACTTCATGAGTTAGACATGAAGAAGTTCCCATTCCAGAATTTAGTATTTGAAGGCACATATGGATTTCTCTCTCTCACGCTTATGTTCATTAGGTACCAGGTTGTATAGCTTGGGAGATGCTACTCAACACCCGATAAGAAAATTTATGCCAAGCATCATGACTCACGATGAAATTGTTGTAGTTTTATAGGGTTTAAAGGAAAAGACATAAGGGATGAAAAGGAAAGGTAAACATTTTAAAAGCCAGTTATAGCTATTGTGAAAACAAGATTATAAAGAAATCCAATATAATTTTAAACAGAAAAAGTTCAGTTGCATAAAATGATTTCCCACTGTTTATATTCTTTTCTAATGTTTCTCAATATGCCTGTATACTGATGTAGCTACAATCACAGTGTATGTACACATTTGTAATTATTTTTATGTGATTAAATATTCCATATTGGCTGCTGCTTTAAAAGCATTTAAGGAAAAAAGAAAAGATTCTGTTTTTCATCATATACCAACTTAATATGCAGATTGTCTAGAGACTAAAACAAAAACTTTTTAAAAAATAAAAATGAAAAAGATACCATTTTCAAAGGAAAAAATATGTAAACTACTTGCAAATAAACTTAAAATGCATAGGTTCTATATGAAGAAAACTGAAAAATTTCCTTAAAGACAAAAAGATGAAGTAATTAAAATAAATACAGCAAGGTAAAAAAATCAATACATAAAAATGAAAAGCATTCTTGTACACCAACAATAAATCAACCTTTTTCTGAAAAAAGAAATCAGAAAAACAATCCTACTTACAATAGTTTCAAAAGATTAAACACCTAGGAATTAATCTAACCAAGAAACCAAAAGACCTCTGTAATGTAAACTACAGTACTCTGGAAAAATAAATTGAAGAGAACATCAGAGAATGGAAAGATATCCCCTGTTCCTTGATAGGTAGAACCCATATTGTCAAAATGGCCATTTTACTGAAAATCATATAGTTATTGCAATTTTTAATAAAAATACAAACATCATTCTTTATTAGAAAAAGATCCTAAAATTTATGTAGGAACTAAACAGAACCAGAATACCAAAAGCAATCATGAGCAACAACAGTAAAGCTGAAGTTTTCACAGTCCTAATGTTGAGTAAGATTACAGAGCTACCAGAATAAAAATAGCATGTCCTCGTACAAAAACAGACATGTCGAGGAATGGAACAGAAATGAGGATGCAAGAACAACCCTAAGCACCTTCAGTCATTGGATGCTTGAAAAAAGGGTCAAAAATATATGTTGGAGAAGAGACAGCCTCTTTATCAAATGGTGCTAGGAAAACTAGTTAATCACGTGGAGAAGAATGAACCTTGTCCCTTTTATTTCAACTTGCACTACAATTAAATGAAAATGGATCAGACTTATTTAAAAACAAAAACACCAAATCTGATGAAAGAAAAATTGGTACAACTCATGAAAACATAACCATAGGCAAAGACTTTCTGAACAAAACCCTCTAAGTCCACAAAAAATAACACCAATAATCGACAAATGGAACTATATCAAATTAGAAAGCTTCTGCACACAAATGAAACAGCTAACAAGTGAAAAGAAAATCTGCAGAATAGAAAATAATTTTTGCCAACTACTTGTTGAGTATTGGATTGCTCCTTCTAAAAGTGGCTTGCCAAATAAATGTTACTGAATTTTGGGTTGTTGGCCTCTCCTTCTGGAGTCAGATTCCAGGTTCTTCTCATCTCAAATAAAGAATTTAGTAAAATGAGAAAAGGCAGTGTCAAAATTAATTTGAAAAAGTAAAAGTAAAGATTGAGGGAGAGACTGGCTCTTCCTTGTAAGTTTGGGCCAAGGAAAAAGCAAGATAAAAGCACAAGAGGGAGAAAGTGTGTGGGGGATGTGCTATCATGAGGAAAATCAGGATATCAAGCTCTTCTTGGCATCAGTATACTCTAATACTGTCCAAATTTGAAGGAAACCAGCAAGAACTTCTACATGTGGGTCCTGAGATGTGGTGGATGACATCAGTGTAAGGCATCCTGTAGAAAACCTGTTCAAACTCTCACAAAAAGTCCATGGGCAAGAGTTTGGGACTTGTTCTGTGCTTGTGTTCTGGGATCTTGTAAATAACAGTTCATATGTATTTCTCCAGCCATCTTTGCTATAAGTTAAACATCTATGTCACTTGGACAGAAGACTAATATCTAAAATATATAAAGAACTCCAAAAAGGTCCCTCACAACAAAAGACTCAAATCAAATACAGACAATTGAATGACTAGACATTTCTCAAAGAAGTGCAAGTGGCCAATGGGTACATGAAAAAGCGCTCAGCATCTCTGGCCATTAGAGAAATGCAAATCAGAGCAACACTGAGATTTCCTTTTACTTCCGAAAGAATGGCTATCATTGCACACAAGCACACACGCACACACAACCATACACACACAAATGAAAAACAAATGAACAAGCAAAACCAAAAACAAATGTTGGTGAGGTTGTGATGAAAAAGAGAATCTTTCTACATTGTTGGCAGAAATATAAACTAGTACAACAATTATGGAAATTAGTGTAGAGATTCCTAAAAGAGAAACTAACAATAGATATTCTATTTGACCCAGCTGCACCTCTTCTGGGTATCTTCTTGAAACAGCTAAAGACATTGTATTGTATTCCAGTGATACATACATAAACCATGTCAATAACAGCATAACTCGTAGTAGCTCAATACTGGCAGCAGCCTACATACCCATCAACAGATTAATGGATAAAAAATGTATTTATGCATAGTGAAGGACTACTCAGCCAGAAAGATGAATAAATCTGCATCATTTGTAAGCAAATGGATGTGCTTTAAGACCATAATGCTAAGTAAAATAAATTAGACACAATGATTAAACATTGCATGTTTTCTCTTACATGAGAAATCCAAAGTATAATTAATTTAGGATAAAAACAAAAGAAGGATAATAGGAAACAGGGAGGTAGATTTTGTGGATGTGAGAAGAAAACCTCAAGTGGTGGGTGACAGGGCGGAGAGGAGAGAAAGGGGAAGAAAAAGGATCAAGATGCAACATGTATATGTACCAATTTTTCATGATGAGTATATTTAAAGAGAGGATAAATGAGAAGAAAAAAGATCATGTTCCTGGATATAAGGCTTAATTTAGTAGAGATGTCAATTCTCCCCAAATATGTAGAGCTATTAACATTTTCAACCAAAATGCCAACAGAATTTCTAAATCTAAATCTAAAGTTCACCAGGGAGGATTACTATGGGAGAAAATGAAGATTTTATTGAAAGAAAAAGATTAAGAAGTTGTATCAGAAATTGTTATGTTACAATGCTACAGTCAATACAATTGAATGAAATACAAATAGATAAATGGAAATCCACTAGAAAATATAGAAGCTGATCCAAGAATATATATTTGAATTTTGGGAATGATGAAAAAAACTCAATGACTACTTGAAAAAGTGTTAGACCACTAGAACATATCTTAAAATATATTTCAGTATAGTAAAGTATTAAATGTAAAAGAAAATGTTAATTAATGCAAAAGGAAATATAGGTAAAGACCTAATGTTGTATTAAAAATCTATAACACATTAATCATACAAGGAAAGGCTTGAAGTTCAAATAGTCTATTTGAGGAGAAAAACAAAATAAATGACTGAATAGAGGGAAATATCAATGTATGTGGCAGAATGACTGACATGGAATCATTCTTCTTAAAAAATAAAGAGACCTTAATAATAAATGAGATGACTACAAAAATTGACAAAGAACATAAACATGAAATTAATAGAATTAGTATAAATTACATTTAACATATGGATATTATAAATGTAATAAATAAAAACAATGAATTGCAGAACAGATTTCACTTGTCAACCCAGAGTTTTGCACTGAGCTACATCTTTAGCCCTTTATTTTTTATTTTTGATAGAGGATCTAAGTCACCAAATTGTCCAAGATGGGATAGGATCTGTTATCCTTCTGCCTCAGTTTCCCAGAGTGGTAGATTTACAGATCTCTGCCACCGTGCCTCTGATGGGGAGGATGTGGAGAAATATGCGTTCTCATACGCAACTCATAGGAATGTAAATACTGAAGTTTCTGGAAAGCAATTTTGTAATAAAATTTGTAACTTTGTTGTTTTAAAAGCCTTAAGTTAATACTCAATGATCCAGAAGTGCACTTTGAGCACTGTATCTGGAGGAAATTGTTTAGAAGTGCAAAGATGTATGAATGGGATGTTTGCCTCCCCCTCTGCCTCCATCCTTGCCTCCACCTCCTCCTCTTGCTCAATTTTTTTAAAACAAAAATTGTGTCTTCCTTTATATCCTTATTCTATAAGATTTTTTATGCTTTTAAGTTTTTGTTTTATTTTACTTCTAAAACATACACAGAAGCCTAGGGCTACAAGGGGTCAGGATTATCGGTATCGCCATCTTCTACTTGCACCTCTTTGCCCACTGCAAGGTTTTCAAGAGCAGTAAGACCCACAAAACTGTCACCTGTGACAACAGGGCCTATTCGGTGAGGTTGCCTGAAGAGCCAGGAGCCTTGCTCTACCATGGTATCACTTTTCACAAATCTCTCCACAGTGGTTTGCTTAGTTTGTTTCTCTTTCACCATAGTTTTCCTTATAAGGAAATACTGTGAACATGCCTCTTTATTACGAAAATCTTTCAGTTTTCAATTTTTTTTTTCTTGGAAACAGTCTTAGTATGTAATGCAGGCTGGCCTCAAACTCATGATTATCTTGCCTCAGTCTCCCAAGTGCTTGGATTTCAGGCTTGTGACAACACATCCGGCTTATTTTCAAACTTTTTAAGGAGCTCATTGAGATCTGGGCAGGCTCCTGCTAAACTCTTTGCTGTGAATCTCCTTAGGGGTTTTTCTTTTACTTCTTCTACAGCTGACTTTTTTTCTTGCCTCTTTTGCAGCTATGAATTCCCATTCTGATTCTCACAACCACTTATTACTCATTTCCTTGGGAATCATCTTTAGAAACCATCCTCGGTATCATCCTCTTCCCCACCCAGGTTAAAGCTGTTGATTTTTGCAACTGTTACATCCTTGTCAAGTCCTTTCAAGTCATGGATGAACCTCCTGAGTGTCTTCTTTCCCATACCATTCATGCACAACTTAGTGACATCATCCCAGCCCAAGTAAGATACTTGATACAATCACAGATGTTGTAATTCTTTCAGAATTTTTCCCTCAATTTGTAATCTTTCTGGAAATTGTGAAAAATAATTAATATCTTTAAATTTTTGCCATGAAAAACTTTAAACAAGTAGTAAAGTAGAGAAAATAAATTAATGCATGTCCACATGTCCACAACCTGCCCAGGTTTAATACTTGCTAATATTTTTCCATATGTCCTTTATTCCTCTCATCTGTCCATCAATTGTCTTTCTTCCTTTTATATTTGCTAAACCATTTACAACTAAATTTCAAAAACTATGACACTTTAAGCCTATGTATGACAGTGTTCAACTCTAAAAAAACAATATTTTCCATAACAATGCCATAATTGTACTAAAAAATTAACTACAATTTCCTAATATCATCTTATATGAATTCCATAATCAATTTCCACAATTGTTCCTCAATACCCTTATGGTTAGTTTTTTTTAAGCAATGAGCAATCAAATATCATTGCATTGTTATATTTATTTATTTTTTCAGTACTGGGGATTAAACCCAGGGCTTTCACACTGAGCTACATCCCCAGGTCTTTATTATATTCTTTATTTTAAGACAGGGTCTCACTAAATTGCTAAGTTGGTGAGGCTGGACTTTGAACTTGTGATCTTCCTGTCCCAGCCTTTCAGAGTGCTGGAACCTCAGGCATGCACCACCATGCCTGTGCATCTATTTTCTGATAATGGCAAAAATGCAGAAACAATCTAAAAATTCAGTAATAAGGTAATAATTACATAAAGTGTTGTATTCAATGAAATGAATAATTGAGTACCATTAAACATGGCCATATAGATATACTTTTGAAAATCTGAAAGCTTATTTTAGATACATTTTTATTGAAAAAGCAATTTTCCAGATATCGAACTTGTGCATGTTTGTGTGCAAACATAGGTGTGGGAGCACAGACACATACATATACATGTACACACATATGTGCACACTCTTGTAAGAATACACACCAAAGTAGTTCTTCCTGCTTAATTTTATAAGTAACTCACTTTTTTCTCCATTTTCTTATATATAGCATTTCATTATTATTTATGTCTTAACTCAGGATGAGCTGTACATTACAAAAATATAAGCGGGAATATTAAAAAAACCACTGAAATAGTACCACAATACTTCTTGTCTCCTTCTCCTTATCTATTTTCCTCTTTATTGCCTTTTTAGTCCTAGGTCACTGGATTTAAAGTTCACCAAAGCTACACATCTGCATCTTAATAGATATTTAAAAATAACCCTCCAAATAAAAAATTTCTTTTCATATGAACAATGAATATGAATAATTTGCCTTTTAAATTCTTTATTTATTGAGTTATAGTTGAGACTGAACATCTTTTTGTTTATTGGCCATTGATTTTTATTTTAATGTAAGTTGATTATTCACTTATTTTGTGTAATTTTTCAGTTGAACTGTTTGTCTTTTTCTGATTGGTATTAAGAATGCTGTACAGGAGGAGAATTAGAGCCTTTAGATCATTTGTTGTTGACTTTTCTTTCAAATTTTTTAACTTATGGTTTTATTGTGACTTTTTGCTTTTATCTTTACAGTTATGAGTTGCCAAGCCATATTTTGGTCAACAATGGGCCACATATATGATGGTTGTTCCATAGGATTGCAATGGAGCTGAAACATTCCTATTGCCTAGTATTTTTTCCTGTACCTTTTATATACTTGGATACCATTAGACACATACTCAGCATTGCGTTACAGTTCCCCACTGTACTGGATACAGTAACATGCTGTGCAGCCATGGAACATAGGCTTTACTGTAGAACTTGAGCATGTGAATAGGAGGTGGTCCACCTAGGTTTCTGTAACTACTGTGTGTTAGATCAGTGACAAAAATCTCCCAATAATGCATTTCTCAGGACATATCCCTGTCATTATGTGATGTTTGACTATTTTGTTTGCCTTTTTTTTTTAATGTTTAGAAGTCAATATCTTCATGGTCATGTGAGATTATAAATTCTACAGGGGAAAATTTTGCCACCACCATTCTCTCAGAGCTGACGCTGGTAGCATTCAGAATCTCTTTAGGTGAATGAGTGAATGGATTTATCAATATTCTCTTTCATGACTTCTGGGTTTTCTGTTCTTAAAAAAGAACCTAAACTGCATTTGGTGATACAGGACTGTAATCTCAGCATTCTAGGAGACTGAGGAAGGAGGACTACTGAGAGTTTGAGGACAACTTGGGCTATAAATGTGAAGCTACCTCCCATTCATTACAGTACAGGTTTTCGACATAGTTATTAATACGCTTTTCAATCTTGGCAGTGTTCGTTGTGATGTCATCTTTTTCATTTCTGATTTCATTGATTTAGGTCTTTTCTTTCTTTTTTGTTAAGATTGGTTTCTGTTTTGTTTATTCTTTTTCACATTTTTTATGTCATGAAAAAATGGTGCCATGAATCATAACCAAATACTAAGAGAATAGCAATAGTTACTACATTGTGTATCATTATCTGCAAATTACTCAGTACAAGACATAAACCAAAAAAATTTTTACAAAAAAGAAACATATTTAACAATGCAAACTTTCTTTTCAATGAAGTAAGATGAACTATTAATATAAACAAAACAAATTAGCATATATTTTGCAATGGTTTTAAAACAATGGAATATATACTTTTGGGAAGCAAATAAACATTTCCCTACTTTCTGTTTATCTTTTTGTATTTTGCTCTTTATTTGTAGAACCAGATCTTTGATTCATTGAATTTTTTTGTATTTTTTTAGTTTCTATTTCATTAATTTCTGCTCTGATCTTTATATTTTGTCCCTTGTACTAGCTTTGGATTTGGTTTGTTCTTGTTTTTCTAAGACCATAAACTGCATCATTGGATTAATTTTATGGGCTGTGTTTTTCTGATGTAGGAATTCACTACTATAAACTTCCCTCAGGACTGTTTTCATTATGTTAAATAAGTTCTAGTATGCTGTACGGACATTATCATTGGATTCTAGGAACTGTCTAATAATTTGATGATTTTTTTCCATTAATTATAAGAATTATAATATAACTCATTAATTATAAGAATATTGTTTTATTTCCATGTATTCACACAATTCCCATGGTTTCTTTTGCTATTGACTTTTAGTTTCATTGGGTAATGATCTTACAATTTGTATGGGATAATTTTATTTACTAGCCCATAAAGCAAGCTTAGATAAATGTAAAATTTATTTAAATTTATTTAAACAACATAAACATAACAACATAAAATTTAAATAAAATTTACATTTATCTAAGCTTGCTTTATGGGCTAATATATAATCTATTTTGGAGAAAGTTCTATGTGGTGCTGAGAAGACTGTATGTCTTATTGTTTGATGGAAAACTGTAGATATCTAAGTCCATTTATGCAAAGTTTTGGGTTAATTCCTATATTTCTTTGTTAATTTTTTTTGCTTAGTTGACCTATTTGTGATAGTAGGGTACTGAGGTTCTCCACTATAATTATTTGATCTTTTATGTCCAATAGTGTTTGGGTGCACTGTTCTTCAGTGCATATGTGTAATTGTTATCTCTTCCTATTGAACTGTACCATTCACCAATATGTAGTGACCTTCTTATGCCTCTTCTTTGACTTGAAGTCTACTTTGTCTATAGCTGCTATTATGGAAATCCCTTGAGTGTCTGCTTCTCAGTGATGCACTCTGGTTGTGGTTAGCTGCAAACCCTTTCTTCTGTTCCACATTTCTTTTATTTTGCCTTTGTTTATTTTACTTTTTGCTTTTTTTTTTGCTGTTGTTGTTTTTGTTTTTTGAGACAGGGTCTTGCTAGGTAGTTCAGGCTGACCTTGAACTCATAGGGATCTTCTTGCCTCAGCCTCCTGATCTGTTGTTCTATGTTTCAACTATCCCTCTTAATCTGAAAGGGGAAAAGGTAGTATAGTTGTTCCAGAACCCCATTCTAAGAGAGTGAACTGCAGTATTGTTAATGACACAATGGCAAGCTGGACACTGGCAAACAGAAACAAAAGCAAAAACAAAAACACCTATAACAGAAATCACTCTGCTACCCTGGCAATAGCAACTGAATCAATAAGGATAATACTGTGTCCTTGGTAACTTTGGTAGATGAGGAAAGCAATCAGACCACTGATTTGTGCTGAGGTAGGCCACAGGGTGGGGTTCAGGATGACTGCCAGAATTAATGCTAGCATTTTCAGACCCAGTGGGCCTAGATTCTCACCACAATCTCCCTCTCATCCAGTCACTGTGGGATGTAACACTGGGAACCCTGAAGTAAAATCCTTTTGTAGCTGTTCTGTGACTTGGTCTTAAAACATCAGCCCCTTCCTGATAGGGCTCCCTACTAAACTCTTTGGCAGTGGTGGACACTGTGTTATATTTTTTCTCTGACTCTGCTTTGCCATGTGGAAACAGTCACTTAGGGAGTAAAACCCCATGCTGTTTTTACAGTTTACAATAGCCATGGACTTTCTTGGGGCTAGTGGTGCTGGCTTAGTCCAAACTGCTGCTTCTCCTTGGAGCTCCTTACCCTGGGTTTTACCCTGTGTCTGTGGAGGCAGGTTTCCCTCCCTGGAAGCCAGGGTGAGCTTTTTAGAATGCTTTGTTCTCTTCTCTGTGTTGTGCCCTGTTTCTGCAGCTTTTCTGCAGTTTCTAATTTTCCTGTTAGGGTCCTTCCAGTTTTCACAGATCTATTTATTTTTTTTCCCTCTTCACCACATTGTTATTTTCTAGGTGTCTGGATTCCAGGTCGCAAAGAAGTTATATTTTGTGCTGTTTGCTACTTCCCTTTTTCGGTCCCCATCATCTAACAGCATATTTAACTGTGAATTTATCACTGATGAGTAGAGCACCCTCATTATCCAATTTTTGTCTGAAAGCCTCACCTCTGAATACATGAGATTTCGAGGACAATTTGTAACAGTTTATTTTTGAGATGGAATCTCACTATGTAGTTGGGCTGGTCTTAAGCTCTGGGGAGCATTTTAGATCTAAAGTACAAGGCTTGCCATACAAAGGCCCTGGGAAGAATGCAAGAAGACCCCATAACATACATGAAGTGATGCACCACAAATGCAAAGTGTGTCTGAGCCCCACTGAGTCCAGCAAAAATACAGCTGAAACCAGAAGTGGATGGACAGGTACAGTGTTGGGATCAGAGATATCTGCAGCACACATTTCCCTTGCAAGGCTGTAGTTCCAATATCTTTATATACTTCATACTGAAACATATACTGTAAAGGAGATAGCACTCAGCATCAAGAAAATTAACTGAGTTTTGCTTCCCTTGGCTTGTCAGATGGCAGTAGTGAGAGAAATCTGGTGGCCTAATGTGGATAATGTCCTTGGTCTTAAGATTACAGGTAAAAAATCACAGACTCACAGTGACATCCTTGTGGAAAGAAATTCCTCTTCAGCTCAGGCTAGCTTAGAGTGGATTCTGTGAGTGCAGCTGTAAACATTGACTGATGTGGCTTCTGATAGAGACCACCACGAAGCAGTTCTGAGCAGGATTTAAAATTAACCAGTTGGCTTTCTATGTTTACTTGTGAGTCTATCCCAGGCCTAAGCCCCTTGTCTGGAGGTGGCCAGCAGATTCATAATAAGTGAACCTCTATGACTCACTGGTCCAGGTTGAGACCTGTAGTAGCCTGTGTTGCCAGAGGACAAGATAAGGCCACAGCTGAGGGCTGGATCCAACCCCAATTAACTAAGTAGAAACTGTAGCTGCAGTCATCTCACTCCTGCTGTCTCAGTCCTGCCATGAATGTCAACCTGGAGATAAGATGGTTCTCCTAAATTAGCATGATTTACTATTTGAAGTCTTTGAACTGACTTGCAAGGCCCTGCTCAGTTCCTTCATTTTCCTCAGTATCCTCTCCCTTTGTTTGAAAACCAAATAAGTATGGGCTGGCCACCCAGAGAAGTTCTCTGTCTCAGCCTCCAAAAACTCGAATTCTTCTAGAAGATTTTGATTCTCCTGGAACCCTAAAATCATACCGCTTGTCTCATTTATTTAAGCCTTCACCTGTCCACATATTTGGAAGGTTGCAAGCCTGATCAGTGGTGATAGAGTCCATGATGCTGGGTAAGTGACATTTTGCTTGATGATATTTGGCTTTTGTTTCTATAAGAAATTAACACCAGAGAAATCCAAGCAGTAATAAACCTTGAGATTACCTGTGTAGTGCAAAGTACCAAGAGATGTACAAAACATTGAGAATTTAGATTTTTTGAAAACTAAGACACTGGTGCTCCCGGGTTTAGCTTAGTTGGCTAAGGCCCCACTCTGTAAACGTGAGGTTGTGAGTTCCATCCCAGAGGCAGCAAAAAAAAAAAAAAAAAAAAAAGACTATAAAAACTAAGACACTGAAGTGTCTAATGCAGCTTGATCTGTTGTACAAAGAAAGGACGTTTCTTGACACATGGCCAAGAAAAGTTTTTCTTCTTTTTTTTTGGTACCGGAGATTGAACTCACGACCTTGCACTTGCCAGGCAAGCACTTATGCCACTGAGCTAAATCCTCTGCCCAAGTTTTTCTTATTTAATCATTTCTGCCCTTATAGTTGCAGTTCTCTGTGGCCCAGGTTGATTGTTCCTTTTGTCAGTTTGTGCCAAGGAGGTAACACTAAAGGTAAAGTGTGGCAAAATAAATTGAAACAGAAGGGATGCCTTTGTGGACACTATTTTACTTTCTGCTGATTTCTGACTGATTTCCTGAGAGCTCAGAGTTTCCAGAGAGCAATTAGCAGGGGGTTGTGTTAAACCTTGGATTACAGAGTTTCAGAATTTAGAACCATAAGTCCAGTCTCCTTTTACAGGTGTAGAAACAGAGTCTAAGGGATGGAAAGGGACTTCCGTGAAGTTTCACTACTAATTAAAGGCAGAAAAGATGAGAAAACCCTGGTGCACCTTTCTTTTCCTGAAGCCACATATTCTAAAAGAAACAACTGTGTTCCTGACCCACAAGGACTTTTACTTACTTTAATTCCTTTTGCTAATTCATGGCTCTCAACTCAGGGATTTTACTAGTGGAATAAACCGACAAAGTGACAGAGTTTAAAAGCAGCAATTGCACTAGGAAAATGCACACAGTGGGCTTTAGGGCTTTCACCTGGAAGTGGCCCCTGCATGGCAGGAAGTTTCTTTCCCTTTCTTGGTCTCCCCACTCCCAAACTCTAGATTCAGTCAAATTCATTTCTCCTTGGAGTCCTTTCAGGTTCTGCTTAATGAAACTAGTGGTTGCTGAGTGTGTGATCAACACTCAGTTATGTACAGCTTGTATTCATCTTCCTGAGAAAGAACATTGTACAAGAAAGGATTGCCAAGGGCAACCGTGGTGGCATTTCTGAGAGAGAAGCAGCATTCTGGGCAGTGGGAGGAAACACCAACCACTGGCAAGCGGATGGAGGGCGGCCTCTCCTGAAGGAATTAAAATATTCCTATGCAGAGAGACGTTGGGTTCTTTTCTATCCTCCCATCAGACCTGCTTGCTTTTTACCCACCCGCAGTTCTTATTTCCATGATACATGAGCCAAATCTAGGCTGGAGGGAAAGACTTGTACAGTAAAATCCAATCAGTTGCAAATGAGTTACAACATCTCAATTTCCTTAAAGGAGCAAACAACACTTTGCTGGCAGCTTTAGGCACCCAAACTAATCCTCTCATTGGAGTCCCCCAGCTAAGAAGCGCAATCTTTGGCCTGCCTATAGCAAGGTCCTAAGCACTGCCCTGGGAGGCTCAGCCAGCACACAGTGACTTGGAATAGAGCTCGCCGGGCGTGTGGCCTGGTCAGAATGGGGTAACTGGCAAGCTGGCTGGAATCAGCTCTTTCGCTTCGGGCCAGCGAATATTTATGTTAGGCCAGGAGTAAAGAAAATGGATTTCCCTCACTTTGTGTCGAGTGTATTGCCTGGGCAGAGGGTGGACAAGCGAGGCAGTTGTTTTGTGTTGGTGGTGGCACTTGTGGTAGCTCCGGCCAAGCTGTAGGCCATGTCCCTCCTTCCGCCTCAGTTCCAGCCCTAGCCACCACCCCCTCCATTTCCTCTTCACTGCAGAACTCTGGCACTGAGCCTAAATATACGCCTGGCAGAACAGAGCGCCCTGATTCAGGTGGGTCTCGTTTTCAATATGGGTGAGTGGTTCTTCAAATCCACACTTTGTTTTTTGTAGGACTGGCATCAAACCCAGGACTGCACATGTTAGACAAGTGCTGTACAACTGAGCTACATTCTCAACCCCAAATCCAAGCTTCAAAAACAGGTAAGAGTAGTAATTTGTTTGTAGAAACAGCCTTTCAAACTGAATTAAAGAAATAAACAGATCACACTTTTTACTGAGGTATAACTGATGTAAAGTAAATTGCACTTATTTAAAAATGTACAATTTCATGTGTTTCAACATATGCAGTCACCACTGAAGTCATCGCTGTAATCAGGATAATGAACGACAATTCATTCCTGTTCTCCAGAAGGACTCCTCACATCGCTTTATCATCCATTCCTCTGCCCTATTCTTGCTCTGTCCTGACTCCATCCTGACTGTCCCTAGTCAGCCACCGTTCCTCTCATAATAAGTCAGTCATCATTTTCTAGAATCTCATAGAAATATAATCTTACAATGTACACTCTTTTTTCAACTTTTTAAATTACTTTGAGATTCATTTATGTTGAGTGACTTTTATTAGTTTGTATCTTTCAAAGAATTGGTCCATTTTATTTAGGTTGTTGCATTTACTGCTGGCATAAAGTTGCTCAAAATATTTCCCTGTTTTTCTTTTAGTATCTGCAAAATTTGAAAATAATTACCTCTTTCATTCCTATTATTAATATTATTTGTTTTCTCTATTTCCCCCCTGATCTTTCTGGATAGGAATTCATTAATTTTATTACTTATTACTATTCTTAAGAAGATGGCTTAAGATCTTCTTCTGCCTTCATTGATTTTCTTTATTATCTATCTGTTTTGTATTTGTATTTTGTATTTGTTGATTTTTGCTCTGATATCTGTTAACTCTTGTATCTATTATCTATTTCTTTCTCCTTTAATTCTTTGGCTTAATTTGTTCTTCTTTTTTTTAGTTTCCCAAGAAGCTGAAGATACTGACCTGAGAACATTCATCCTCCTGACACAGGGAGCAGCTGTTGTGTTTCCCTCTCTTATCACACCACAGATTAAGGCAGAAGACTTTGATACCTCTGATAATGTGGCATTTTTCCCCCACCAGCAAACAAGACACCATTCGATTTTTTAATTTTATGTAATTTTACTTTATTGCTTGATTTTTGAGACAGGGTCTCACTGTGTATCTCAGGCTGGCCTTGAATTTGTGGCTATCCTCCTGTCTCAGCCTTCCAAATGCTGGGATTATAGGTATATACCACCACGCCCAGCTGCAGGCAACTAACTCTGGAGATGGTACCCACTGGGTGTTCTATAATCTAATTTAGATATAGCGTGACCTACCTGGAGGTGTTGTCAGATCCCACAGACTGAGGGCTCAGTCCCCAAGACCACCCCCCCCCCCTTCAGATGCCATTACAAGCCCCAGGTTGTTTTACCTGTGCTTCTGACCAACCAGCTATAAATCTGGGTTCTCACAACTCCCTTGTTAGGTTGAACTACTTTGCTTCAGGCCACAGAACACAGGAATACATACTCACTAGTTTATTATAGAAGACGTTACAAAATACACAGGAAGAGATATATAGGGTGAGTTACGGGAGAATGTGTGGGCTTCCCATGTCTTTCTGGCATGTGTCCTACAGTTTAGCCCTCCAGAAGCCTCTAACCCTGTCCCTTCAGGGGGTTTCTCTGCAGAGATAATGAGATTAGACTCAATGGAGAAATCTACTAAGGGCTGGCTGCTTGGTCTTCTTGTTGGTCTCTTTATACAGCATTCCATGGTCTGGGGAAGGGTGAGACTGCTCTTGTATAAGAAAGGTCTTATGATCTTCTATGGGATAAGGGTAGGTCAGAGAATGTGACCAGAAAGAGGGGAAAGAATTAGTATTTTTATGAGCCACGATGAGGAAGAAGTTATAAGGTTGGAACCATGAACATTTTATACGTTTTTATTTGTTGTGGTTTCATTCAAAATTATTTTCTAATTTTTCTTTGGATTTCTTTTTTAACCCATAAGTTATTTATATGTGTATTACTTAGTTTCCAAATATTTAGGACTTTTCTAGATATTTTTCTGTTATTGCTTTCTAATATGATTGCAGTATGATCAGAGAGATACTTTGTATGATATTGATGCTACTAAATATATATAGATTTATTTTGTTACCCAGAATATGGTCTACTTTGTTATATGCCCTGTGTACACCTGAAAGTGTATTCTGTTATTATTAAGTCGATAAAATATGTTAAAGATGTTTATGTCTTTGTTGAGATATATTTTTAATTTTCTGCATACCTTTCCTATCATTTGTTAAGAGATGAAAATTTTAAATATGAAATTTCAATTATAGATTTGAAAAGTTTCTTCAAATTTCAGCAGTCTTTGTTTCATGTACTGAAGCATTGTTCTTAGCTGTATACATTTTAGAATTGTTCTGTCATCTTAAAGAAGTGTTTCCCAAAGGCCTTTGCTCTCCCCAGCAGTATTCTTTGTCTGGTATTAAAATAACACACCATGTTGATGACTGTTAATATGGTATATATTTGTATATTAGTTTTCCTATTGTTATTTTAACAAATTATCATAAACTTACTGAGTTAAAATAATTTATTATACTTCTGAAGATCAGAAGTCCAAAATCAATTACAGTAGACCAAAGTCAAAATATTATTATGGCCAGGGATATAGATCAGTGGCACTGCGCCTGTCTGGCAAGTGCAAGGTCCTAAGTTAGATTCTCAGCACCTGTCCCCTGCCCCCATATTATTATGGTTGGTTCCTCTTGGAGACTTTAGGAAAAGTCACATTTCTTTGTCCTTTTAGCTTCCAGAGGCCTTGGCTCATTGCCACCTCTTCTCTGTTTAAAGCAAGTCACACAGCCTCATGTCAAAGGAATCAGGAAACTCAGAGTGGCAACTACAGTAAGATATGTTCTGTGGTCCGTAAAACCTTGTATAAAACCAGGTGATGTTACTACATTATACATATCTGGGGATATTCAACTTGGACAACCAAAGATTCCACAGAACAAGCCAATTATATTAAGCTACATGAAGAGTTTTGAGATTAAGTGTAGAAATATGTGAAATGGGTGGTTAGCAAGATCTAACTCTCTACCTGCATGTGAGTGCTACACATATACCAGGTGTGACACGCACTTAATGTGAGAGGAATCATTGCTAAGGACAAATGTTCTGTATATCTCACCAACAGCCATTCTGCTGTTGAAAAGAAAGACAAAATGCACAGGAACAAAGGGCAGGATCCCCTAACACTGGGCATGGAGTTGAGGAGGATCCCCTAGAGTTGCCATCAGTGCCTTGTCCATATCCTTGCTGGCCTTGCCAGTGTGTGTCAGACTACTCACTTTCTAGGGATTTCTTTCAGCAGGTGAGGAGTATTTGAGGATTGCTTCCATCTCCAGAACCCAGCCATCCTCATTCAGTGACTGATGAAAGCCCTTCAGCTCCCTTTCCCCTTGGGTTTGCTAACTTCAAAACACCTGCTCTAACTGGCTACTTGTGTTCCAAAGTCTTAGCTACAGTTATTCATAGAAAGACTTGACTTCATCCTACACGGTTTATTTTCTGTCCTTTTTCCCTCTAAATCGCCACTTCTCTTTTCTTCTGGTGTTTCTTAAAATCAGCTTCCCCAACTCCTTGTATTGAGTCCTCATCTCAGGCTCTGCAAACAGACGAGGCAGGTATAGAGAAGACACAGATATACCAAAAACCACATTTGATATATTGTCTCATTAAAACCACAATATCAAGAAGAAAATGGAAAGTCCTCTCATTTAAAGCTCTGGAGCTAAATAATGGGGTTTCTGGCAAGAAGAGTAATTTTTAAACATCCCTTACTTAAGACAAGGGTATGAGACTGCCAGTCACTGAAATGCTAGCTCAGGAACAGAAAACACATACTTTGACATCCCTATTAGTAAGGCTAGGAATTCAGAGGTCTTCCATGTTCTAGCCTTGTGTTTTATTTACTGGCGATGCATTTCAGACTTGCCAGGAATCCTGGAGTTGCCATAGTACTTGCAAACAAACTTTGTTGTCAACAGTCTCTGGGATGGCATAACAATGCAAAGGAAGTTTGGGGGAGGCAGGGTGCCCTTGCTGGGAAGGCTGAAAAGGTCACAGAATACAAAGTAATGGAACTGTCCCCCACTTTGCTGATTGGGATCACCTTCATATATTCACTCCACTTCTCCCTTTGTCTTCTAGGATTGTTCTTCCCTGAAAACATTTTATCATTCCTCCCTAAAGAGGAGGAAGATGCAGAAACCATATGTGGAAATTTTGCAGGTGCCATAGAGATGTGATTGGAGAGTCAGAATCTCCTTTTCTGGTTTCTGAGGGAGAAAAGTAAAGCAGGGTCATTTCACATTGCTTCAGCTGCCCTGACCAATGTGGCTGAGTAGCTCAAAACTGCCTGCCATTTGGTCTCCTTGGAAAGGTATTCATTCCACAAAAGATTGCTGAATACCTACAAAATGCTAATATTTGTGGTAGATGCTAGGGAATGTAATGATGATTAAGGTACAATTTCTGTCCTTAAGAGAACACCTTCCAATGACGGTGGGGTAGGGTAGACTACAGGGTGATAAAGGCAACAGTAGAGGTTTATTTTTTTATTTTGTTTTGAGACAGGGAGTCAGGCTAGCCTCAAACACAGCAATTTTCCTGCCTCAGCTTCCCAAATGTTGGGATTATAGGCAATAGTAGTTGTCCTAGGGACACTGATCAACAGAGGAGAGTGATTAAGTTGAGGGCAGGGAGAATTCTTTTTGAAGGGCAGGAGGGACTAATGATCATAGAATTTATTGAGTATTTACTATGTGTAGGCACCATTATATGCACATACCTGTTTTAACTAGCATAAAAGCTTATGTGGTTGTTATTGCCAGATGAGTAAACAGAGAAGCGAACTGATGTCTTTGAATTGATCTAGGATTCAACATCCCAAAGCACACATTATTAATGGCTGCACAGTACTACTATTTTTAGTAAAGCTGCTCCAGAACTAAGAAAAGGAAAATAGGTGTGGTCTTATGATCTGTAGCATTAGTGATCTTCAGATGCTCGCATAGACTAAAGACCAAGACAAGAGATCAGGAGTCAGGATTTCCTAGAAATCCTGGAGTTCATAAATAAAATGACCACAAATTTCCTGGTTCAAGTAACTGTGTTTCTAGGGACCACCAAGAACTTTCTCTCCTTCCAGAGATGGTGATTATATTTCAAGGAAGCAACCAGAAGTTTATGCATTAAAATGCAAATGAGGCAGAATGCTGATAGTATAATGAACTATAATTTTTAGTCCACTGTCTTCCCAGAACCAAATTATTATCTTGACCTTGCAAGAGCAGAGATCTGACAGTTCAGGAGCAGAGCCCCAACATAATTTGGCATGCTATGTCGAACCAGGAGGGTGTTGTTTTGAAAAAGATAATATGCCCAAAGAAGGTGAGCACATACAGCTAATCAGAATGATTTCCTGGGAATGGAAAATGAGGTACACTATGCAGGAAGAATTTTGATAAAAATGAGCAATAATGACTGAGAAACATGGGTGGTCTGTGTGTAGGTGGTGAAGAATGTGATTTAGCAGTGTTAGATTTCAGCAAGGCCCTAGGCCAGGGTGGGAAAGGACTTCTTCCCCTAGGACCAAAGAAGTAGAACTAAAGGGATGACCTCAGCTTGGCCAGATGCGTAGAAGTCAGCTGTGCTGGTCAGAGGGGTGGTAACCTTGAGGGGCAGGCCTCCAGTAGGGCCTGTGGCCTGGTAGGAGTGGATAGATGATCCTAGGTAAATGCTGTAAACTGAAGCCAAACTGAGTCAGGCACCACAGTGCTCAGCTGTCCTCACCGTGGGATTTTCTCACCTGGGGCAGTGTTCCACTGGGACCTCGAACTGACAGTGTGTGTTAAATCTAAAAAGGCCAGATCCAGAGAAAGAAGATGAGAAATCGTTCATGTTCTTCAATATACTCATCAGTGGAGGATCCCTTCTTGACATCTTCCTTTCTGCCTTTCATTAAGAAAAAAGTAAAGAAACATATGCACATAGTACGAAGATTCACGGAGATCTTCATAGGTCAATAAGAGGTTTTTAAAAAATTTTTTTAAAAAAATTTTATTTAAAGAGGGGGAAGCAAAACAGAAAAAAGGGTAGAAACAATACAGAATTTAAAAAAAAATAAACAGTAAGAAATCACTATTTGATACATTACATATTGTCTTCTTGGATATAGTTGTTCAAGTTAGAAAATTAAAGCTTACAAAGTGGACATTCAAACAGTGAGGCTGCAAACAGTTCTGTTCACCATTCCAACAAAAACTTAGTCACATGGTTATCAATCCTACACACTTAAGTATACATATAGTTATCTCTTTTAGAGTACTTTCTTTTCCTCCTTTTGCTTTTTTTTAAAAAACTTTTTATTTAAAGAAAAAATTTTGAAACAGAAAGATGATAGAAACAATACAAAATCTCAAAAATAAAACAAAACAAAACAAAACCCAAAAATTGTAATCAGTAAAAAATCACTAGTTGATAATTATATACTTTCCTCTTAGATGTAGTTGTTCAAGTTACAAAAGTAAAGTCCACAAAGTGGACATCCAAACAGTGAGACTCCAGTCAGTTTTGCTCACCCATTCAACTAAAACTTTAGCAACATGGTTATTAATTCCACACACTCAAACATACATGCAGTTATATCCTTTAGAATACTCTTTTCCTTTTTTTTCTTTACAATAACTATAATCCATTCTCATAAGCTACTTAGAAATTCTATACATGTATAAGTCTCTACACATATACCTAGCCTTTCTATATTAGAGGGAGAAACAAATCCAAACAAGTCAGCAATACAAATTCCTAGAGAAACACGAAATGAAAAGAACATACAAAAACACAACACTAGGTGATCTACGGCAGTCACTATGATGACTCTTGTTATTTTCAATAAAATTGTGTATATCGTCAAATATATAAACTTAGCATTGCTTTACATATTAATAAAATCTAAACATTGGAGACATTATAGGACTTCAAAGGTAGTTAACAATCAAACCAGAATGGGTATCCTATTGAGTCCTGTCACCTTCAGAGTAGTTGCCCCTACTCTCAGACTCGACACTCTCAAGCATACCAGATTCAAATAAAATCAGTCAAGATAAAACAGTGGTATAACCAATCTTCTCTGACTTATCTCTACCATGCTATTTTTCTGTTGTTATTTGTTTATTTTCTCCTTCATTCCACTGTCTGCCCCTTTCTTTGAGGCCTTTCTGCCATTATTCCTGGAACCCTGGTGGCTTTCTTCTCTCTCTCTAGAATGTCCTTCAGTATTCTTTGCAGGGTTGGATTGGTGGTCACAAACTTCCCCAGTTCCTTTTTGTTGTGGAAATATCTTGTCTCTCCATTAATTTTGAGAGACAGTTTTGCAGGGTACATCATTCTGGGTTGGAGGTTATTTTCTTTCAGGGCTTGGAATATTTCACTCCAGGCTCTTCTTGATTTGATGGTTTGCACTGAGAAGTCTGCTGTGATTTTGATGAGTTTTCCTTTATAGGTAATGTGTTTCTTTTCTCTGACTGCTTTTAACATTCTGTTCTTGTGATGGATTTCTGGGATCCTGATTATTATATGTCTGGGTGTAGATGTGTTTTGGTTGTAGCTGGCTGGAGTTCTATATGCCTCATTTATCTGAGCTTCACTTCTGTTACCTATGTTTGGGAAGTTTTCCTTAATTATTTCTGTGAATAGACTTTTTATTTCATTTGTATTTGTTGCTGCATCTTCATTCACATATTTTATTCTTAGGTTATAAATCCTCTTGTCATCTTCTAGCCTTTGTATCGTTGCTTCCTGGTTCCTTGTTATTTTTAAGAGATCCTTCCTTTCATGATCAAACTTCACAAATCTATCTTCAAGTTTTGAAAGTTTGTCTTTAGTTCCTGTAAAAAGGTTTTGCCAGGTTTCAATGGAGTTTTTAATTTTCTGATATTCTCTTTGGATCTCTTTCATATATTCTAGGTTTTGTTTATATTCACCAAAGGCTTCTCTGCTTTCTCTAGGTTCCTCTATTCTTTCATTTGTGTCTACTTGAGGATTACCCAGGACTTCTTTTATTAGTCTTCTTATATCTTGCATCACCTGAGTTAGAATTTCAGATTTAAATTAGATGATGAGGTCACGGATGTATTTCTATGTTTCTGTTGAGGCTGTCTCTGACATAACAGGTTTGCTGCTCTCAACCTCCTCTGCATTTACCTCTGTTGGACTCACTTTCCCTGGTTCAGCAGTTGGGGACCTTTTGCTCTTTCTCTGTCTTGTCATGTTTTTGGCCCCTTTCAGACAGGTGAGTGGTGGAGGTCTCTGGGCCTTTCTTAATGCTTACAGTTTTTCTGCAGCGCACTTGCTAGGGAAGTACTGCCCCGCAGTCTGCTGCGGATCTGCAAGTTGCCTGCTGATAGCTGACTCCTCCCCCTATGCCAGTCAGCCAGTTTATGCTTCAACAAGTTTGTGTGTTCCCTGGGGATGCCACTGGCCCAGAAAAACCTTGTCCCTGGCTATTGGGTTTCAACCAGGGGCGTGGCCCTGCCTGAGCAGATCCCACCAATCTGCTTTGGACTAGGAATCATCAGCGGACGCTGCCTCAGGTTTTGATTCAAGCCGGCCCTGCCCAACTCCAAAATGTCACCCAGCCAGTCCTCCCGGTTTGGGGAATCCAGTGCCATCACTCACCAAAGTTCATGCAGTTCAGCTGGCTGTTTCCACTCCCTGTCTCAGCGCCTCCTCCAGCTGAGGGTTTGGAGCTCACCAACCCCTACTCTCGGCAGGGCCGCGATCTCAGCCCAATCGTGAGTCACTTGACTTTAAGACGTGCCAGTACAGCGATCGGGGCTTGCCTAGCTCCAGCCCTTTGTCCATGCTTCTTTTTCTTTTTCCTCAGTTTCTTCCTGGGTCGTGAGAATTCCTCTCCTTTTGTCTGTCTTTCTCCATGTTGCCAGATTCCAGTGTCTGAGTTGTTTTTAGTTTTTTTTTCCTCAGAGAGGCTTTCTTATCCTGCCGCCCCTCAGTTGGCTATCTTGCAATCCTTTTAAAAAATTTTTAAGGAGCAACAAATTGTACAATTGTCAGGAGAGGCTTTGGGGGGTTTCACTATAAAACATACATTTTCAACTATTCCTACTCATTTCAACTATTCCTTTCAGAGGTACCTGTGGTTGCTAATTTCTAAGCCTTTTGAGGATTTCTTGCTGCACATCGAATTGGTACTTTTTATACTGCTATTTTATACTGCTATTGCAAAATACCTGAGCCTGAGTAACTCATAAAGAGAAGTTTGTTTAATTTACAGTTCTGGAAGACAGAAGACCAAACATATTACTGGTTTGTAAGGACCGCCTGACTGTGCCACATTATGGTGGATGGTATGGCAGGAGACAGTTCAGAAGGAAAAGATCACATGGGGAGACAGGAAGCCAGAGAACAGAGAGGGACTTGCTCTCCTTTCATAATAACTCACTCTCTTGGGAACAAACTGGGGTCCAACAAGAACTGTATTATTATCTTCACAGGGTGATGACCCAATGACCCAATTACCTTTCATTATGCTTTACTCCATAAAGAATCCACGGCATCTCTCAACATTGCCACACTAAGGACCAAGCTTCCCACACATAAACCTTTGGGGGCCACTTAAACAGTACCCAAACCACAACAGAATATATTCATGTACTTTCTGTCTTCTTCCTTTGTGCTCATGATATCTTCTTTCATAAACAAGAAACATTTTAGAAGAACTGGGGATTTAACTTAGCAGCACAAGCACTTGCCTGGCAAGCACAAGGTTGTGAGTCTGATCCCCGAGATGATTGAAACCTTTTAGATTTATGACTTATTAAGATAAGAACTTAGTAGTAGCATTTTAAGGGATGTTTTGGGAGTGGGAGAAAGTAGATGGCTGTGTTCAATCTGTAAGTGTTAGCAGAAATCACTATCCTCTACTTTTAGTTGGTGGGCATGAAAAGCTAATTGTAAGAGTCATTGCAGGTAGGATATGGGTTTGGTTGGAGTCTCAATAGGTAGTCAATCTGTCTTTCAGTCCAGTTCTTTATGTTCAGGAACTCATGTTAATACAACACTTTTAGTTGATCTTGATTTCTATAGAGTTATTAAAGCTGATGGAGAGTAGGAAGACAGAGATAACTTTACACTTTCATCTTTGGGAGGAAAATGATGTGTTCACAGGCCTTCTGGTACTTTGGAGCAAGCTTTTCTCCACTGTTTTCTGGATTCATAATCTAAAATTCATGTCATCAAAAGGATAAGTCACAGGTCCTCGAGGGGCCAAGCAATCCATTGGATATATGTCCCTACTCCAGGGCAGTAGCCCAATGTAGAGGCCCAACCTATGAGCCTGCACCAGACTAATGCACAACAAAGAGGAAACACAAAGAGACACAGAGTAGGTTAAAATGTGGGGGACCAGGGGCTCTCATCTCCCTTGAACAAAAAGCTCCAAGAGACTGATGCACCCTGACTTTATTCACTCAGACATGGGCACAAGGATTCATCTGTCTCCTGCCATCCATGGAACACATCTAAATAAACCAAAAGATCTCAGCTGTATTTATTAATTTTCCCTGCAGCATGTCAGCACGCACTCCTGCTGCCTTTCTCTCTAGTACCCATGGAAGAGGCCAGTAAGCCTTAATCTTCTTATGTCTCATAGCCCAACAAGAATCTCCTACCTGTACTGACCCTCTGTTATCCCTTAAGGAGATGCCAAGGAAAGCTGCTAAGGGAGTAGTATTTTTCCTTTTCTTTTTTAAAAAATTAATTTGATTTTATTAGTTCACATGTGTAGTACATAATTCTTATGTTCCTTGTGGGAAGTTGGTACACGCATATAACACAGCTTAATTCCTTTTCATCACCTTTCTCTCCCCTTGCTCCCTTCTCCTTCTCCAACCATTTCTTGATCCTCTTGCTCTTCTCTCTGTATGTTTCCAGTGCATAATGTTAACATTCCTTGTGTAGAGTTGGTACATGTGCATAACACATCCCAACCCCATCCCTTCCCTTCCACCTTCCTGCATTTCTTGATCCCTTCTTCTGTGAGAAAGATCTATTTCCTTACCTCCTATTATCTGTCTTTTATTTTGCTTTTTTTACTTTTACTCTGGGTTTCTCATATAAAAGAAACCATGTGATATTTAAGCACGTGTTTCTGATTTATTTCACTTAACATTATAGTCTCAAGGTGCATCTATTTTCCTAAATGAGACTCAAGTTTATCTTTATAAAGTACTCTATGGTATATAAATACCATATTTTATTTATCCATTCATCTGTTGAAGGTCAGATTTAACTTGCTTCCAAGATTTAGCTCTTATGAATTGTACTGCCTTCAATATGTACATGCATGTGTCTCTGTAACACGGGGTCTTTGACTTTTTTGGGAAGATACCCTAAAAGGGATTGGCTGAGTCAGATGGAATTTCTATTTTGAATTTTTAAAGATATCTCCACACTGATTTCCATAGTGGTGGTACTAGTTTACATTCCTGACAGTGTAGAAGGGTTTTTCTTCCCCCTGCAGTTACTCCAGTATTTGTTATTATTTGATTTCTTGATAATGACCATTTTTTCTGGAGTAAAGTGGAATCTTAGTATTGTTTTAATTTGCATTTCTTTAATGACCAGAGATATTGAGTATTTCTTTATGTATTTATTGATCATTTGTACTTCTTCTTTGGAGTGTTTATTAATTTCAGTTGTCAACTTTTTGATTGGGTCTTTTTTTGGGGGGGGTCTATTTTTTTAAGTACTTTATATATTCTAGATTTAAGTCCTGGACTCCCTGGCAAAATCTTTTTACCATTCTGTAGTTTCCTTTTAACTCTGTTGGTTGTTTCTTTTGCTTTGTAGAAGCTTTTTTAATTTGATACAATTCTTGGAACTATTTCCTGTGCAAATGGGGTTTTGTTCACAAAGTCCTTGCTTGTACCTATGACTTCAAGAGTTTTACCTGTCTTGTCCTCCAGCAGGTCAAGACATTTAGTTCTTTAATCCCTTTTTATTTTAATTTAATACAAGGTGAGAGATGTAGGTCTAGATTCAATCTTCTGCATGTGGATAGCCAGTTCCCAACACATTTATTAAAGGGATTGTTTTTCCTCCAGTGTGTATTTTTTGTCTCTTTGTCAAAGATCAAATATTTCAAGGTCTTGGGGTTGTTTCTGCATCTTCTATTCTGTTCCGTGGATCTTCATGTCTGTTATCATTCCAGCACCTTGCTACTATTGCAATAACTCTGTAATGTAACTTCAGGTTCAGGATGGTGATGCCTCTCACTTTGCACTTTTTACCCAGGATTGCTTTGATCAATTCTAGATCTCTTGTGGTTCCATATCAATTTTAGAATTATTTTCTCTAGTCATGTGAAGAATGCTGTTGGAATTTTGATTGGGATGGCATTAAATTAATTTTGGACATATGGTCATTTTGACTCTTAGTTCTGCCTATCTAAGAACAGAAGATAACTTTCCATTTTCTGATGTCCTCTTCAATTTCCTTTTTCAGAGTTAGGTTAATTCCTAAATAGTTAATTTTTCTTGGTACTATTCTGAATGGTATTTTTTTCTAGTTTCTTTCTCAGTGGGTTCATCATTGGCTTGCAGGAACACTATTGATTTTTGTGTGTTGATTTTTGTATCCTGCTACATTACTTTTTTTTTTTTTTTTTTTGACCAGGGATCAAACTCATGACATTGTGCTTGCCAGGCAAGTGCTTACACCACTGAGCTAAATCCCCAGCCCCTACATTACTTAATTTGGTTATTAATTCTAAGCCTTTCTTGGTAGACATTTTGATATCTATGTAAATAATGATAATGTGACTTCTTCCTTTCCTATAGATATCACCTTTATTTCTTTTCCTTACCTAATTGCTCTTACAATTGAGTACTATGTTGAGCAAGAGTGGTGATCATGGATATTCTTGACTTGTTTTAAAGGGAAAGCTTTCAAGTTTTTCCCATTTTATGTGACATTGGAAGTAGATTTGTCATAAATGGCATTTATCAGATTGAGATAAAGTCCTTTGGTATCTATTTTCTTTTTTTTAAATTTTATTTAAAGAGGATAAAAGCAAAACAGAAAAAAGGGTAGAAACAATACAGAATTTCAGAAAAATAAACAGTAAGAAATCACTAGTTGATAAGTTGTATATTGTCTTCTTAGACATAGTTGTTCAAGTTACAAAATTAAAGCATACAAAGTGGACATTCAAACAGTGAGACTGCAAAGAAGTTCAATGATCCAGTAACAACTTAGCAACATGATTATCAATCCTACACACTTAAACATAAATGTAATTATATCCTTTAGAGCACTTTCTTTTCTTCCTTTTATTTTTTCAGTCCATTATCTGTTTAGTTATATCCTGTTTCAGGTTGCTGAGTATCTTACTGACCTGTTTTGTTGTTGTTATTTACTTTTTAATCATCTTATATTATTCTGTTGCTTTGTTTTTGAGTTTCTCCTCATCCATGCCCCATGGATCAGCTTTGGTGTAGTAGGGAGGTTTTTGGAGGCATTTTGTTACTTTGTTATCTACTCTTTTTTTTGAAGGTAGCAAAATACAGCAGAACAAGACAGAACAAACCCATGCAAAGTAGTGCAGTAAAATTGGCACAGAACCTCACAGCAGGTCACCAGGACACCATTAATAGGCACAATAGTACAACTCGTTCTGTTCACATTACCTGTTATTTCAATCAGGTAGAGCAAAATGGAAGGAAATATTGAACTTATAAAAACAGAATATTGAATAGAGCAATACCATTAATCATAGCTGAGCAAAACAGTGATAAAAATATTTGCCTTCAAAGAGATGGTAGAAGGAAATCCCCCTTACTTGCCACACTGCATACATTCATCCTCCCAAGAGATACTCAGACCTCTGGTTCCCACTTGCTAATGGGGGTGGGTGAGGGGGAATGGATTGATGTCTGAGTCTTAGCTCGTGCACTGGCAGGCTCCCAACTGCTTACCAGGGTGGCAAACAAGCTCCCTATTCTCCCAGAGCCCCAAGTTCCAACATGATGCAGAGCTCAGGAATTGCTGATAGTTTTTGCCCTGGTGAGATGGCGGCTTGTCTGTATCTATTTTCTTCAGTGATTTTGTCATGAAGGGATGTTGGATTTTGTAAAAGGCCTTTTCTGCCTTTTGTGGTGATGATGTAATGTTCTTGCTTTTGTTTTTATGGTATATTACATTTATTGATTTGTGTATGTTGAACCATCCTTGAATCACTGGGATGAGGGCTACTTGGCCATGATGTATGGTCTTTTTGATGCTTCTGTGTGCCAGCATCTTATTGAGGATTCTTGCATTTGTTTATTAAAGAGATTAGTCTATGGTTCTCTTGTTTTTGTTGGATCTTTTAGTGGTTTTGGAATAGGGTAGTGGTAGCTTCCAAGAATGCCTGTAGGAGTACTACTTCCTTTCAATTTCATTAAAAAGTTTGAGAGGAATTGGTATTAGAATTTCCCTGAAATTTTTGTAGAATTCATCAGTGAACTTATCTGGGTCTGGGCTTTTTTAACTGGCAAGTTATTTATTGCTGCTTCTATTTCATTGCTGGTTATTGAGTGATTTAGGGTTTTTAAATCTTGGTTAAATTTTGGTGATTCATATGTATTTAGGAATCTGCCATTTCTTTCAAATTCTCCAACTTATTGGCATATGGGTTTGTGAAGTAGTTGTTTATAATGTTTTTTATTTTGGCAGCGGCTATTGTGATTTCATGTTTTTAATTACTAACTTCCTTGATTTGTGTCTTTTCTCATATTTTTTATTGTTAGATTGGCTAGTTTGACTATTTTGTTAATTTTTTTCTAATTACCAACTCAGATTAATTTTTTTCTCTGTGTTTTTTGTCTCAATTTTATTGATTTCTTTTCTGCCATTTAGAACTTTGCTCCTTGTGCTAGATTTAGGTTTGTATTGTTCTTGTTTTTCTAGGAACTTGAGGTGCATCATTAAGTTATTTATTAGGGATTGCTCTGTTTTTGTAAATTCATAGCTGTAAACTTCCTTTTTAGGACTGTTTCCATCATGTCCCATGAGTTCTGGTATGTTGTACTGCCCTTATCATTTAGTCCTAGAAAGTGTTTTATTTCTTCCTTGATTTCTTCTGTAACCCATTTTTTAGTTAAGAGTATGACATTTAGTTTCCATGCATTTGCATAATTTCTATTATTTTGTCATTGATTTCTAATTTCATTGTGCTATGATCTGATCATACACATAGTATAATGTTAGTTCTTTTACATTTACTTAAGACTGATTTACTGGTTAGTATGTGGTCTATTTTGGAGAAATTCCTTGTGCAGCTGAAAGGAATATGTGTTTTGCTGTTGGGTGGAGCATTCTATAGATATCTATTAATCCACTTGCTCAAAGGTTTTGTTCAATTGTAATATTTCTTTGCTGATTTTTTGTCTAGTTAATCTATTTGCAATAATGAGGTATTGGGGTTCTTCACTATAACTGCCTTTATGTTTATATGATTTTTATGTCCAATAATACTTGTTTTATGAAGTCAGTTGCATATACTTTGGCAATTATTACCTCTTCCTATTGAATTGTTCCCTTCATCAATGTGTAGTGACCTACTTTGCTCCTTTTGATTAGTTTTAGCTTGAAGTCCACTTTGTCTTTACACAAGCTGGTTATATCTGATTTGGGGAGGGTGGTTTCTATTGCACAGAGCATTGTTTTCCATTCTTTGATTTTTAGTTAGGGAATTATTTTGGGGTTAAATGTGTTTCTTGTGTATAGCAAATCTTGAGTTTTGTTTTTGATTCATTCTGCCAATCTGTGTGTTTTGACTGGAGAATTGAGATCACTTGTATTGAGAGTTATTACTGAAAATACTGACTTATTCCTGTGATTGCATTATTTTCCTGTTGCCAGTATCCCTTTCTTCCTTTCTGTTTAACTGTTCATTCTGCCTGGCGTATTTATGCTATTCAGATTTTTGTTGTGTTTAGTTTCATTGTCTTTTTCTAGGGTATCCTCAAGAATTCTTTGGAATGCTGGTTTGATGGTGAAGGTTCTTTCTTTCTTTCTTTGTCTTTTTGAGACAAGCTTTCACTATACAGCCCATGTTGGCCTTAAACTCACTTTGTAGCCCAGGCTGGCCTCAGACTCACAGGGATCCACTGATTCAGCCTCACAAGTGTTGGCATTACAAACTCATGAATTTCTTTGGATGCTCTTAATCATGAAAATAGCTTATTTCTCCATCAATTTTTAAAGACAGTTTTGCAGCATATGAGAGCTTGTGTTGGAAATAGTTTTCTTATAGGGTTGAAACACTTCACTACAAGCTCTCCTGGCCTTTAAGAAGTCTTATGTAAGTTTAATGGGTTTACCTTTATAAGTGATTGATTATTTTTCTCTAACCACTTTTAAAATGGTGTTTGACCACCTGAATTTTGACTATGATGAGTTATAGAGAGGTTTTTTTTTTTTTTTTTTCTGATTCTGGCTATTTGAGGTTTTATATGCTTCACTTATCTGTGTGGTAAGTTCTTTTACCATATTTGGAAAGTTTTCAGCTATTATTTCAATCAGCAGATTTTTAATGCCATTTATTCTATCTTCTGATTTTTCACTAATTCTAATTAATCCTAAATTAATCTTCTATGCATTGCTTAGGAGATGGTGAATCCATTTCTCATGGTGCTTTGTCGTTTTTTTTTTTAATCAGTACCGGGGATCAAACTCACTACTGCCTGCTTGCAAGGCAGGCGCTTATGCTGCTGAGCTAAATCCCCAGCCCTGTGCCTTGTCATTTTTAAGGTATGTCTCATTAATTAGTCACTGAGAAAACAGCACTGTCTTCTAGCTCTGAGACTGTCCTCACTTCTGCTGTGCCCCATTTTTAATTTTTTATCTTCTAAATTTTTATTTGGAGCCCTTTTATGAACTCTAATTCTTTTCTATATTGGTCATGCATGTTTGCATCATTTTATCTAGCTCTTCTATCTTTTTATTAGTGTCTTCTTTAGCCTCACTGATGATTTTGTTTAGTTGCCCAATAACTTACTACTTATATGTTCTGTGAGCTTGCCAACTGCCTTACTGAACTGTTTTGCTACTCCCCTGATACCATTTTGAATAATTCAGGTGTAAGACATTTGTTTCCTTCCATTCACTGTACCATGAATCAGTTTTGGGAGGCATTTTGTTAGCTTGTCTTCTCATATTTCTGATTTTGTTTGTTTGTTTTGCATTGAGGCTTGTGAGTTCATTGTAATGGAAAGTTTTGTTTCTAGTATGGAGACCTCTGTAGTTAATATTTACTTTTCAGTGGTTTTCTCTGAGCACGGCTGACTATTGCCATTTACCTCTTTTGAAGGATCCAGCCATCTCTATGTACTTGAGACAAGAGTTTGCAGCATATTTGGTCCAATATCCAGTTCTCCTGAAAGGGGCTACAGTGTTATTAATGATTCCAAGGCAATCTAAATATTGGCATCTCAAGAAAACTAATTAATAGAAATAGCTATAACAACTTTGCTATAGTTCAGCATCAATTATAGCATAAAACACAAATTGCGTATTGATCAATCAAGTACCACCCTTATACACAGAAAAGGGTCTACAATTACAGTAACAAATATTGATCTACTATTGACCTACAATAAATGCCTACTAAATGGAACCTTACTAATAGCAAGCAGCACCGTATTCAAAAGCAATTGTGAAAGTCAAATACCTCTACTAACAGTGGCACAGTATTCAAAAGCAATAGTGTAAAGCTAAATATTTATCTAGAGATTTATAATACTCTATATCTGTACTACTATTGTAGTCAGGACTTGCAAGGGAAAAGAATTAATTTAGGACACATAATTTATAGGATTATGCTTTAATATTCACCCAAAAAGTCAAATGCTACAGAGTCGAGGGGATCTGTCTACACACTAGTGACCCAAAGAATCCAGCTGAGGGCCTGGATCCCATGGCAACATTCTCCATGAGTCCAACTGGAGGCCTAGAGCTCATGACAATGTCTCATGCAAGTCTGTATCAAAGATCTGCACTGAAAAGGCCCAGGTGTCAATGCTGGACGCTAGAAAGTTTGCACTGGTGGGATGAAGGATCTGTGCTAGCAGGTTGAAGGATCTGCACTGTGAAGAATGTGATACTCATAGTAAGGATCAGAGCTCCCCTAAAAAGAAACACAGTCATCAGTGAGAACAAGGTTCTGAGCTCCTTCCTTGGTGAGAATGTTCGCATTCACATCAGGAAAATCAGTGCACTATACTTTTCCAGAAGAATCAACAGAAGCACCCTCTTCTCCAGTTCTCTTTTCACACTGCTGGCAACAACTTTCAGGTGGGCTTTCCACACCCAGTACCATTCTGATTCAGTTCACCTGGGTGTTGCAAGTTGCCCATGAGTTAATCTACCACAATGACTAAAGACAAAGAGGGTTGGGAACTGAAGAATGACAAAGCAAAATTTGAAAAATTAATCACCACGGGACATGCAAAGGAGAGAAAAGTAAGATGGGGACCCTATTAAGAGGTAAAAGGAAATTAATAGTGACTGAAGAGTTACTGGAAAGAACAAACACATGTATGACAAGAAAAAAAGATAAACAGCAAAAACAGGAGATAAAGGATAAGAAGAAGAAAAAAGAAGGGAAAAATTTAAGGTCAGGAAAGAAACTAAGAGAAGAAAAATATAAGAAAAATACAATGAAGAAAAGTTAAGAAATAATATGCAACAAAAAAATTTTTAAAAAGATCGAGTCAAACAAAACATTCCTGTGTTATTGAATGAGTGGTTTTTATTTTTTTTTTTCTGGCTCTGCAATCTTGGACTCAGTCACAGTTTTCTACACCTGGCTTCAGGGCCTATGGATCTCTGAGGTGCCCTCCTTGCATGAGAGATGCCCTGTTCATTCCCCCAACTGTGATTATTAAAGACAAGACATGTCCTTGCTCCCATTGGTAGATGGAAAACAAGACCAGCCCTCCATTCTCTGCTGAATGTGAGCTGCAATGCAAGGATTCAACTCAGCTGTTGGGCTTACTGTTGACAGTTGTGGGGTCTGGTTGCTCCCTCCTCTCCCCAGGTGTGGTCCTTGTCCAGGATTGGGCTGCTTGGCTAGTCTTTGCCTCTGTTGCCCCATGCTGCATGCCCTGCTGATGGGTGCTGCTCCTCTGGCATGAGTCTGCTGTGCAGTTTCTCTGCGCAGGTCTACTGTTTCACTAGCAGCATCTTTTTCATACATTGGGAAGGGAAGATATTATTGTTTGTGCATTGACAGGAACTTGGAAGAAAATTCCTGTGCTTTTTTGTTATGATTTGGATGAATGTGCCCCAAGGGTTCATATGTGGTGGCTTGGTCCCAGGGTGGTGGCATTGGGAGGTTTGAATCTTCAAAATGTGATAGCTAGTGGGAAATGCTTAGGTTATTTGTGGTGGTTATAAAGGTAGCTATGAGGTTGCTGGGCATGACAGTGCACATGGGTAATTCCAGCACTTGGGAGGCTAGCAGAAGGACTGCTGTGAGTTCGAGGCCAACCTAGGTACATAATGAGTTAAAGGCCAGCCTGAGTTAGACAGCAAGACTCTGTCTTAAAAAAAAAAAAAAGGAAAGAAAAGTTGGTTATGAAACCTTTATATCGTTTCTCCTCTCTTCTTTCCTCCCCTCTGTCCTTTCTTTTTCTTTCTCCCCTTGACTCTCCTTTTCTCCTCTCCCTCTCTTGTTCCTCCTTTTCCTTTCTGTCTCTCTTTCTCCTTTCTGACTCTAGATATAAGCACTTGCTCTGATACGTGTTTTTGTGGTGAGGTGCTGACTTTTGCCAGAGCTCCAAACAAGTGGAACTGCCTGATTTTGGGCTTGAATCTCCAGAACAGTGAGCCAAAACTTTAACATTTTCTACTTCACAAATATCCTGTGTCTGACATTTTGTTACAGCAATGCAAAGCTAATATACCTTCCTGTTTTCTGTGGTTGGTGGATCCTTATTTGGGGCACTTGAGAGAACTCTATCCTTAGAAAGCAGCCCCTGTGGGGATTTTGCATGCTTTGCCTAATTTAGTTATCTTAATGGAGGGCTGTGATGTTGACATTTTTATTGTCACTTTATGAATGAGGAAACTGGGGGTCAAAGTGGCTAAGTAACCTGCCCATTGTCCCAGCTCTCTCTGTGTGGATGTGTGTGGGCATCTCTTTGGCTCTAGTCCCACAAAAGCAAACAGATATATGCAAGAGAATAAAGGACATTTGCCCAAGGCATTTAGGTAGCATTCATGTGAGTCTCTTTTCAGGGAAAAGTCAGTAACATCCTAGAGAGAAGAGAAAACAGTATGACATGACACTGATATACTTTTTTTTTAATTCCCTGCTGCTGCTGGTAGCCCTTGGTGAGGTTTCCTTTGAAGTCTCCCACCTCACTGCCTCTCAGGATGAACATGACCTAAGCCAGCCTATACTCTGTCAAGGCCAGAGCAAGGCCACACTCCACAGCCCATGACCAAGGGAGGAGTCAGGGCCACAGAACACATTTTCCTTTGTACAAAGTCTGCTGGCCTTTTGGGGAACTGATCCTTGACGTCATCAGCAGCAGAATGTGTGGCCAAGTGGACCTACCCACCCAGACTATAGCAACCATGACATGACAACCACTGACATTTCACAGCTTCTCAGATGCTCCAGGAAGCTGGCAAGCTTTGCAGCAGGCTTCTTTTGCCCATGGTTGACCACTGCAGCCTGCATCAAATATAAATGAGTATTATTAAAGAAGGATGCTAAGGGAGACCCTGTGTTAGGCCTGAGGGAGGAGCAACTAGCCTGTTAACCCTGACATGATCAAGACTGGATCGCTCTGGGCCCTGCCTTGTACTCTTATTCACACAAGGACTACTACCACCACCTCAGCTGAGGGTGTCCTGGAGAGAAGCAGTAGGTTCAGAGAAGAAAGCAATGGGGGTTTCAACACCCTTTTCCACGCTGGTGCTTAGCATCTGCAGATTGTTTGCTGGTGTCATAAAAGAGAAGGCAAAAGTAGGAGGTAAAGTGTGAGTCACAGCCACAGGGTACTCCAACCGTGGCCCACTCACAGAAGGTTTGATTGCATTGGCCTGTATTTCTTTGGCTGCCAGTTTATTCAGATCCAGAGATGGCATGGAAGTGTTGGCACAAGAATTCGCCTTACCACATGCTGGGAAATAATCCCAAACACTTGGAGCAAGATGTGCAGCTGAGGTTTGGCGAGGTAATGGGGTGGAAGGAACAGAAGGATGCAAGGCACTGTTAAGAATGTAATCAGAAGGAGAAAATACATGTTCTCCAGTGCCTTCCATCAGTGAAATCCTAGCACTAGAGTGAGCACAGGAAAGGGGAGAATGAAGGTGGAGGGAAGGTGGATGGGAGGAGAAATAAAACCATGGCAAGGAAACAAATTCTGAGGATAAAGGGAAGCAGGGAAATGTTTCATCTTTTGTGGTGTACACACACACACACACACACACAGACTTACACACATGGCTCATTCCCAGTTCCTAAATTACACATTATGCAATTTAGTTTTTAATTTTTTTTTGTACCAGGAATTGAACTCAGGATCTCATGCTTGCCAGGCAGGCACTGTGATGCTGAGCTATATCCTCAACTGATTTTTAATTTTTGATGTTAATGATCTTATTTTAAAATATAATCATCATCAAAATTTATTTCACATTTGCTCATCCCTTTTCTTTAACCTCTTTAATGTTTTTGTACTGAATTAATAGATAATTTGAAGATTATTTCTCCCCATAGTTGTTCTCTTGTCTTCTAATTAAAAATAACCTTCTTTTATGGTGGAGATACTGTTGCTTCTTTTATTTGCAGTTCCCAACCCTAAATATTCATGCATGCTTCTCTGTGTATACTTAGTATTTCATAAATATGCAATTGGCTCTATCCTCTTGGGAATCCTTCTGTTTTAGTTACTTTTCTCTCATTGCTAAGACAAAATGTCCAATACTCCAAGTTAAAGGGTGAAAGGTCTATTTTGTTTGTAGAGGTTTCAGTCAATAATCAGCTGAGTGCCACATGGCAGAGGGTAACCATTCATGGTGGCAGAGGACAGCAAAAGCAACAAGTGGAGAGATGAGTTTTCTGTCATTTATATTCTACACAGACTATCTGCCCTAGGTTGGTTTAGCATTCACACCCTTAATCTTAGGCAGAATTATGCCAAACCAATCAATCAGTGGACTGATCTGTCAATCATACGTCCTTAATCCCAGCATCACAGACTTTAGATCCAGCCACCTCTGAAAAAGTTCTTTGACCACATGAGGCTTTGGAGGGGACATCTAGACACAAACCATAGCAGATTCTATGGTTTTCTGGGGGCAGTGTGAGGGTGGTAGGACTTGGTCATGGGCCTGGCAGCAGTTCTGCCTGTGTAAGCCTTGACTTAGGTTCCAGAATGTTCATCTTGCATTAGCCACCTTGTCCCTCAAGGATCAGCTTCTCTCCTCTCATCTTTGACTTCTCTGGCCTGCTATAGCTTGGAACCCTGCAGTGGGGCTGCCTTTGGCATCTCTTTTCCGGGCTCATGTTCTAAGTGACAGGGTGTTCTGATGAAGAAGTTTTGGTACTTCTGCTACTCTAACATACTTGGCTGTGGCCCAGTGTGGGCCTATGTAACCCTGAGCTCTGAGCCAAAGAATGTTGTGTTCTAACAAAGAATATTCAACTGCATGCTTTGAAGAGAATTTCACAAAATTCTGTGGGTCTTTCAAGCTTGCCATCTGAAACGTTTTTTTTCCCACCAGCCCCACCCATGTTGATTAACGAGATTCTCCATCCACTCAGAACCACATTCCAATCTTCTCCTGATTTAAGGGAGAGAGAAGACACACCTGGTTACAGTTACACCTGCTTAGAGTTACACCCTAAAGAATTTCTAAGGAAACCTAACAAAAAGATACATGAAAGAAGATTCTTAATGGTAATGGAAATTTTTAAAATCTTGGCCCCAACACTAGCAGAGAATACCCAATGAAGGACTGGATCTAAATGCAGTGGAATAAGAATAAGTTGAGATGTTCAGGGTTAATAAACCTCCGCAAGAGCCGAGGTTCTTACTTCCTGAGTGTGTTATATATCACTAGAACTTTACCACATTTCTTCCAGACCTTGGGATAAATAAGAATTTCCCAAGGACAAGAAAGCAGATTCCCCAACTCCAGGGGATTCTGAGTGGAGTTCAAGTACATCTGGGACTCTGATGCAGAGAATCCAAAGCTGGTGTCATGAGAAATACAGCACTCATAAATTCCAAAACTTGGTTCACAATGGCTTTCATCACCCTCACTACCATTACCTCCACTGTTTCCATCACTGCTGTTGGAAGAAGAGCAACTGTCTGGGAAACACTGGTTGCTGCCAAAGTCAACTGACAACAGTATGAACACATGGCTCACTAAATCACATAGGTCCATTAAGAAAACTGTACAATGCATGGCTCTTGAGCACTTGGGATTTGATGTTGATATGGTTGAACTAAAATTTGTGTTTTATTTCATTTTAATTAATTTAAATTTAAATGACTATGAATACAGCGTTTAGTGTATTGGACAGGGTAGAACCAGAAGCAGGGACAAACAGATTGATCTGCTCAGTCAATTTCAGTCAGTTCCATTGGAAAATACAAAATCTAAGAGTTGGGAGAACCTGGCCACCTACCTAGAAAAGTTTGGAGATTATACAAGGATTGACTACTGTTCCCACCATTCCCATACTACTGGCCTCAACAATCACCTAGCTCCTTCCACACGTTTAGGACCCTATTGTGAGGAAGGATATGCTGCCTTTTTTAGTTATTAGCAAAGATGGGATCTTATGCCAATGAGAAAGGGAAAATTTGGGGGTGATGAAGAAATCAGTATTTAGGGTAGTAATAGTTGGATTATTAAACCAGACTCTAATAATGATATGGTACTGTATTTGATAATCTATTTGATAAGCCAGCAGTTCTATGTGTTGTCTCTCCTACTTCCTCTCTTCTGTGTAATACTGCACAAACTAGTCAGTCTCTAAATTTCAGTCTGTTCATCTGTACAAAGGAATAAAATTCCAACTTGAATAAGTAGTAAAAAGTCAACAATTTTCAAATTTTTGGGTTATCTGACCCTCTTACAGTCTTAAAAGTTGAGTGGTACATGTAATTTTATACTGCAAATGTATATTAATAAAAATAAAACTTTAAAAAATAGTTAATGAGGCCATGCACAGGCCATGCACAAGCTGCTGGGGGGAGAACCTTATGCCAGCCCTTTCCCGTGAGTCGGAGCCATTCATGGACTGTGAGGCAAGAGAACAAGAAGCGAAGCCCTCTCTGTGAGTTGGTTTTATGTGTAGGCTACTGAGGGGATAGCGAGATGCTAGCCCCTTCCAGAGCATGGGCTGGGAAACAAGAAGAGCCAAGCCCCCACCCCATAAGCAACTGCTTGATCTGGAGAACCACAGGCTGCAATGATAGCTTTTGAGGTAAAGTAAAATGTAATGCTTGTAGTGTTTAACAATCTGCAACATAGTATCTATGTGGGATCTCCTTCCCAAGGTGGTAGCCACTGTTAATTCCCTATTAGCTTGTTTTGAAGTCCTGTATCATTTTCATTGTTTTGCTTAGTTTGGTTTTATTCTGTTTTGTTTTGTTTGATTTTATTATATCTGATGGCATGGGCAGCTGTTTCAAAGCTGTTTCAGATGAACAAGATATAGTATGGTAGCCATTTTGGATTTACTATTATCTTATTTTGAAGTCCTTTATTATGTACATTGTTTTGTTTTTATTGGTTCTATTCTGTTGTTTTGTTTGATGTTTTACTATGTTTGAACCTATGGACAGCTATTTTGAAGACAACAAGAGGCATTATGGTAACCATTGTTGATTTTCTATTATCTTGTTTCAAAGTTCTTTGTCACACTGTTTTGTTTTGATAGGTTTTATTGTTTTATTTTGATTGGTTTTAGTCTCTTTAAAATAAAAATTACAAAAAAGATAGCTAATGAGAATGCCTCAAAAGAACTTTTGTTTTTGTAGGTTCAATATATCAATGCATAACATATTAAAAACCTAAGATATTTATTTTGTAACAATAATAAGCCTTTTATACATTAATATAAAGAACATATTTTTGTAATTACCATATTCTCCAAAACAAAAAATAATTAGTGAAAAGTGTGACATTGTTTTACATTTTTAAAGATCTTTTTGTGTTTGCCTTAATGGAAGCCGGTTAGATTCTCATAATGTGCTTCTGTGTTCCATCTGTTGCAATGTGTTGTTTTGGTTGAAGCACATGCTGAAAATCTGGCTTCACACAGGTATGTAACTGGAAAAGACAGGGACAATTTTGTAGCTTTTTCAAGTATTATTTGGTACATGAAACTGGAAAAGCAGCTCTTTATTAAAGATGAATTAAAATGTCAAATCAGAAACATCAATAAACTTTTCATATTTTGTTACACTGAAATCTGTTGATATATTTTGCATTTGAAGGTATCTTTTACCTATGCATAAGTTTGTAGCATCACGTTAGTCATCTGAGATTAATGACTGAGTGATTCATTCACTGAATTATGCATGATTTATTGAATTATTCTTGATTTCCTAATGCTACCATATTTACATTATGGAGCATCAAAATATCATGTTTGTTAGTATTGTTACAGGCATGTGAGTTAGATACAAATATTATAAGCTATCAGATAGGGCTGCGCCTTCCAAGGAGCCAATGTAGAAGGCCAGACCTTGTAACTGTGGGTGAGACAGACACCTCCTGCTGTGGGCAGACCTCAAGACAAAAGATCAAACAAATGCATTCACATCATAACATCAGGGATTGATATTCTGAGTAGGTCTCTATTACCCTGAGGAAGGCAGGAGTCACTAACCCAACCTCCTTTAGGAAGAATTACTGCTCTTTATGCATGTCTGCTTGCCACATGACTCGTTCCTCATTTGTCCCCAATTTAATAAAATTTATCTGAACAATTAATCTCATTGGTTGGTCATAGTTCTGCCCCATCTTATGTCCACTTTACGAGTTCCCATGTTTTTCCTACCTTAGATCTGTCTCACTTTGTAGTTTTGCTCTATAAAAATTCCTAGAAAAGACAGTCTATGGAAATCCACTCTAGACCCTTTTTGTCACTCTCTCTGACAGAAACTTTCTTTCTCTCAATAAATATATTCTTCTCTTAACTTCCAATGTTCCTAAAATTCATTCCTTGATTTCAGAGAACACAAACTTCTATCAGACATCTAAAAGATCAGGAGTTTCTCTCCCCTATATCAGTATTACCACTAATACCGTCAGAATAAGTTTTTAAGTGTTGGAAATCATTGGGTGCAATAATTTTTCCAACACTACTCTGATGCTCCTCAGAATTTCAGATTTATTCAAGGAATAAAACAAGATGGAGGGTAGCAAATAATGGTATCCACATCTTGGTCTCCCTCTGCTTGCTTTCTCGCAGTTAATTTAGTATGTTTATTATGTCTTCATTTTGAAAAACTGGATGAAAGATTTTTTTAAATTTAGAAATTTAGGACACTGAATTATCTTCTTCTGTAATTTTGATACAATACATACATGAAAGAGTCATGAAGAGTAAGATTCATTACTGAGGGTAGCACAGAATTTTTTCCTCTATGTGGAAAAAGAGGTAGGTTGGTTTGTATGGAATCTGAGTGGGTACTGACATCCTAAAACTTTAGACTGATTTCAGGATTCTTTTATTTATGTAATGCAGTATACAAATAACCTCAAAACTGAGTTACTTAAAACAGACCACTTGACCCTCAAGAATTCTAAGTCATGGATTTCAATGTTGCAAATCTCGGCAGTTCTGTTTGAGGGACTGCCTGACATGTACTTAGATGCTGGCTCTTGGCAGAACACCTGGTTCCTCACCAAATGGACAACTCCTTCAGGGTCTTTGAGTGTCTTAATTCACAGTGGATGGTCTCCCTCTCCCCTGACACATGATCCAAGAGAAGGCAAGGTGGAGGCCTTAGCACCTTTTGTGGTACGATCTCAGAAGTCATGTGACATCATTTATTTACTATCCTATTGGTTTCACAAATCAATCCTTCTATGGGCTGAAGCTACACAAAGTTGTGAATGCAAGTAATAGAGAATCACTAGGGGCCTTTTAATGGTTAACTGCCAGATAGATACCTGCTTAAGGTGTGGGTTTGTTTTTTCTTCCTGCAGAGTATGTAGGTTCCATTATCTAGGAGCCTACAGAATTATAGGCTTCTAATCACAAAATTTAGCATTTGATCAGGAGATATACTTTATAGGGAAGAAAATAAGGCAGTGGGATCATGGTCATTGGATCTAGTTTTTAATATATGTGGCACCCCTGGAAGCAGCTGGTGTCTTGGAAAGCTAAAGAGTATTCTAAAATTATAGCTAATGATCTAGCTCAGAGGGAAATTGCAAGGATAGGATGCTATCCATCAGGATGCAATGGACGTATTAAGTCAAAGACTTCTTTGTGGAACTGTGCCTCAGTAGGAAGAACATATGTGTCTAGAAGACAGAAAGTAGAAGCAGGAGTGGCCCCACTTGTTGACTTTGTGCTCCCTACGACTTCAAGTCTGATTTCAGCAGGGTTGGAAGTCCTAGACCCAAAAGAGTACCACTCTTGCAAAAGTCCATTGAACTACATTATAGTTGTGTCTAGGTTCCAGCAGAAAAGCAGAAAATCATACAGATGGAAATAATGGACTATTTATCAGGGTCTTCTGAAAAGCCAACAACAAAATGTATATATGGATTTATTGAGCCAAAGGCCCCTGAAGGAAAATGGGTACATGTGTTAAGCTGGGTAAATGATCAGTCTGATACAATTCTGACTGAGTGAATGGAGAGGGAAGAAAAGTTTATGGGGGTGGTTCCTAAACTACCATGTAATTGAGGAAGCCTGAAGAAGAGGTGTGGAGAGTCATTGACCCACAGTCCATTATCAGAGAAGCCCATGTCTCTTGTGGAGTCCTATCAGAGTACTTGTGTAGCACCCAGATACTGATCCAGAGCTTCTCAAGGGAAATAGACTCTTGGAATTCAGAGCCAGAAGCCAGGGCTGCTGGATAGTTACATGCTCTGTAGCTGGATTTCTGCAAGGTGCACTCCCACTGCTGCTGTATTGGCCTTCACGGTCAGGAACAGGGAGGACTACTTTTACACGTGGAGGCAACAAATTTACATGTTATGTGGTACTTTTTTGCCCATCCTGTGAAAATAAATGACTCATTTTTTGTTTTGAATTTTATTGGTATAATATAAATTGTTTAACTTATACCCCACTTAAAATTTTAAATACTGTATTTTTTCCATGCCAGATATTTACTTTATTTACCTTTGGAAAAAATAAGATTTTATTGACTTTATTAACTATTTTCTAATTCCTTAAATCCTTACTTGCCTTTGTCATTTTCTTCATTGTCCTTTCTGTAGGTTAGCTTACTCATTTTAACTCCTTTAGCTGAATGGCCAATCTTTATATTTAACCATTTACTCTTTTCAAATGTGTTAAATCTTGGCCACAAAATGAATGGTGCTCTAACACAGATGGCTGAGGGCTGAGCAGAAATAAAAGGATTGGCAAACGAGACAAGGAGGGAGCCCCTTGTCAGTTGCTGGGCCCAGAAAGCTCCCAGTCAACATTCAAACCCGAGTAGATAATTACCACCAGGTGGCGCCCCACCTCAACAGGGTATGGGGTTAATTAAGAAAATGAAGATGTTTCCATACATCTCTATATTGTCTACTTGTCAAATCTGGGTAATAAGTACATTTATTACTTTAGACATTTATAATTTCTTCATGATAAAAACACTAAAAATTCTTTTCTAGGTATTTTGAAATATAAAACGCATTATTGTTTAGTTGTCCTACACAAAAGAACAGAACCTATTCCTCCTGACTATAACATTGTGCCTCTTGACCAGTCTGTTTTCATCCTACCTCCCTCTAACCTCCTCCAGTCTCTAATACTCTCACTTTATTTGAGAATAACTTTTTCAGATCTCTCGTGAATGAGACCATGCTGTTTCTGTCTTTCTGTATCTAACTTACTTCACATAATATTCCCTGGGTTCATCAATGTTGTTGCAATAGTAACTGAATTGCATTCCATTGTGTATATACTGTATTACATTTTCTGTAACCAATAATCTGATAATGTACCCTTAAACTGGTTTTATAACTTGGCCATTGTGAACAGTGGTACACTAAACATGGGAATGCAGATGTCTCTTGGGCATATTGATTTTATTTCCTTTTAAAAGTTTCTGCACAGAAGAGAACAAGAAGTCACCAAGAAGTAAGCCCTCCCTGCAAATCAGTGCCCTGCTCTGGTCACTGGAGGGAAGCCAGATGACAGCCCCTTCCAGTGTGCAGGCTGGGGAACAAGTAGAGTTAACCTGCCCACCTCCCACCATAGGCACCCAGTCAATCTGGAGAAAGCCAGGCTGTGATGATAGTTATTGAGGTAAAATACAATTTAATGCTTGCAGTGTTTAGTGTTTTACTGAATTTTCAGGCCTAAAGCTGGTAGTCTGATCATCTATTCAGAGGATAACAATACACAGTATAGCGTTTCTGGAGGATCTCTTTTTGAAGGTGGTAGCCACTGTTAATTCCCTATTATCTTGTTTTGAAGTCCTGTATCATTTTCATTGTTCTGTTTGGTTGGGTTTTATTCTGTTTTGTTTTATTTTATTATATTTGATAGCATGGGCAGCTGTTTCAAAGCTGTTTCAAATGAACAAGATATAGTATGGTAGCCATTTTGGATTTACTATTTTCTTGTTTTGAAGACCTTTATTATGTACATTGTTTTGTTTTTATTGGTTCTATTCTGTTCTGTTTTGTTTGATTTTTACTGTGTCTGACGGTATGGACAGTTATTTTGAAGACAACAAGAGGTAATATGGTAACTATTGTTGATTTCCTATTGTTTGAAGTCCTGTGTCACTTGCAGTGGTTTGTTTTGATTGGCTTTATTATGTTTTATCTTGATTAAAAAATGAGTTGAGATAATGTCTCAATGTAGTTTTCATTTGCATTTATCTAATGGCCAGAAATGTTTTTGGGGTTCTTTATATATTCTAGATGTTAGTTCTCTAAGAAATAATTGAGAAAATTTGTTTCCCATTCTGTAGGTTGTCTGTTCACTCTAAAAGATAAATGCTAATTTGGTTCATTTATATATCTAGTTTCTTTTGTTCACTGAGAATAATTTTTTCTATGACTTGTACTCTGAGTAACATCTTAGTCATTCTTTTAAGATCATGGTACACAATTTGTTAACTATTGTTATTCTCTAATTACTTTGTTAGATAATTTTGTTTTATTTTTTCATAGAAGAGGGCTGTTGTTTTCTTTATTATATCTTCTTGTATTACATTAAAATAAAAAATTTAAAAATAAGAAGTAGATATGTCTCAAAAGAAGACATACAAAAGCCCAACAAATGCATGAAAACTATATCAACATCATTGAGTATCAGAGAAATGAACATCATGGATTGGATGAGATCACATCTCTCTAGTTAGACTAGCTACTATCAAAAAATCAAAAGATAGCAAGCATTTGTGAGAAGGAGAAAAGAAAACCCTTGGTGGAAATGTAAATTGGCATAACCATTATGGAAAACAATATAGAGATTCCTCAAAAATTAAAAACAGAATTATCATAATTGTGTTGTCTCTAGAATCCATTGGTTTGGCTCTTTTCTTTCTCTTTTTTCCTGCCTTCCCTCCCTCCCTTTTTCCTTCCTTTTCTCTCTTTTTTCTCTTCTTTCTTCTCTTGCTGCTTCCTCCTCTCTTTCTTGTATTAGAATGCTTGTTTTGTTATACTATTCCTTCATCTCTTTCAGCTGGCTTAAAATATTCCTTTATTTCCAATATTTTACTAGTTATATCTATCTATATTCTGTCATGCATTGCTCACTAGTTATTCAGTATTTCTTTGTTCCCCTTTCCACAGATACAAGGATTTAAATCATGTGTTCCTATTTTTCATATTATTATCCTTACTATTTTAATTTCCTTTTTGTCTGGCTCTTCCAAAGTAGCTCTCCTTTTTGTCTGTGTTTTAAATCAATGTTTATTTTCAGCTCATTATTTCTTCTTGTTTCACACCTTGTTTTAGATTCAATTATATACATTTTTGAAGTACATCAAATTAGTATTTTTAAAAAACTAGATGTCAGTGGTAACTTTTTAAAATCTTGCTTTTTTAGACAGGAGGCATCTCAATTCCTGACTTGAAACTATACTACAAAGCCACAGTGATAAAATCAGCATGGTACTGGCAAAGAAACAGACCTGAGGATCAATGGAACAGACTAGAAGATGCAAACACAACTACACAGACCCTCAGCTACCTGATATTTGACAAAGGTGCTAAACATGTTCAATGGAAAAAAGATAGCTTCTTTAATAAATGGTGTTGGAAAAATTGGCTTTCCACATGCTGAAGACTGAAAATAGACCCATGCCTATCACCATACACTAAGCTAAAATCAAAATGGATCAAGGAGTTAAATATGAAAACAGAAACACTAAATCTACTGGAAGACAAAGTACATAAAAATCTTGGATACATTGGGGTAGGGAAAGAATTCATGAATAAAATGCAAACTGCATGGGACATACTTCAGAGAATCAGCAACTGGGATCTCATATTACTAAAAAGGTTTTATACTTCAAAAGAAATCACCAACAAAGTGAAAAGAAAACCCACAGAATGGGAAAGAATCTTAACCAACAATCCCTCAAAGGACTTATATCCAGAACATATAAAGAACTGAAAAACATCAAGCCCCCAAAATTCAAAGACCATCTCCAAAAATGGGCATCTGAGATGAAAGCACAGTTCTCAGATAAAGATATACAAATGGCAAATAAATACATGAAGAAATGTTCACCATCACTGGTCATTTGAGAAATGCAAATTAAAACAACACTGAGATTTCATCTCACCCCAGAAAGAATGGCTGCCATCAAGAAAACAACTGATAACAAATATTGGCAAGGCTGCAGGGAAAAAGGAACACTTCATTGTTGCAGACCGGTGCAACCACTGTGGAGGTCAGTACAGAGATTCCTCAAAAAAACTGGGATTGGAAGTTCCATTCAACCCAGCTATTCCCCTCCTAGGTATTTTCCCCCAAAAAATGAAAAGGTCATGTCACAGTGATATATGTGCACCCATGTTTATAGCAGCAAAATTTGTGATAGCTAAATCTTGGAAACAATCAAAATACCCATCAACCACAGAGTGGATAAAAAAATGTGGTATTTTTATACAATGGAATACTACTCAGATATAAAAAAGATGATCTTGAGGCCTTTCTTGGTAAATGGATGCAACTTGAAAATATCATTAATGAAATAAACAAGACCCACATTAGTAAATATCACATTGTCTCTCTAGTGTAAAAAGTAATAAAAATGGACAGAATAATGGGATCCAAAGAGTATAATAGATATCATAACTTTTGTAAAAGTGAAAGGGAAGGAAATTGCTCTAAAGGATATAACGGTATGTACAGTGTGTAGATGACCATATTACTGAGCTTTTGTTAGATCACTGAACAGAAGAGTTTGTACTGTCAATGTTTGAGTGTCTAGCTACTTTTTATGCTTTGACTTTGTATCTTTAACAACTATTGTTAACAATATGTAAATGTATCAACTAGCGATTTTATGATGTTAATTTTTTTGAACTCTGCATTATACTTTTTTTCTTGTTTTTTCTATTTTGTCTTTTTAAAATTTTCTTTTCCTTCGCTCTTAAAATAAAAAAAAAGTCTTGCTTTTTTTCTTTTTTTGATATCAGGAATTGAACTTGGGGCTTCAAACTTGCCAGATAGGCACTGTGCTGCTGACTATATCCCTGGCCTTTAAAATCTTGCTTTGGAAAATATCCTTATTTTGTTCTCATTCTGAAACAATAATTTAGCTGGGTATAGGAGAAACTCCTCTATTACAAATTAATGGCAGTTATGTGGGCAGCCTAATCATCATTTTTTTTAGGTTATCCCTTTTCAGGTTTTTTTCTGGGGGGGGGTGGTTTAAGCTCACTTTGTAGCCCAGGCTGGTCTTGAACTTGCAATAATCCTCCTGCCTCAGCCTCCTGAGTGCTGGGATTTAGATGCTTTTAAGAGTTTTATTTTGGGGCCAGGGATTTAGCTCAGCCATGTAAGTGCCTGCCTGGCAAGGATGAGGTCATGAATTTGATCCCTGGCTGTTGGAGACCACTATGAAGTGGCTCTGAACAGGATTTAAATTTTACTAATCAGCTTTTTATGTTTATCTGTGAGTCTGTCCTAGGCCTAGGCCCCTTGCCTGGTGACAGGAACTGATTCATACTAAGTGAACCTCGATGAATCACTTACTGATCCTGGCTGAGGTCTGTATTGGCCTGTGAGGCCAGAGATATCTCAAAGGGCAATATAAGGCCACCTCTGTGGACACTTGGCTCCAACCCCAATTAACAAGACAGAGACTGCAGCTGGAGGAATTTCACTCCTGCCATCTCACTCCTACCATAAATGTCAGTTGGAGATAGGACAGTTCTCCTTAATTGGCATAATTTACAACTTGGAGAAGCTTTTGAAGTGACTCCCAAGGTCCTGCTCATTGCCTGCGCTTTCCTCAGTTTCTCCACCTTTTGTCTTTGAACCTATAAAAAGTGAACTGATCCATAGAAGCCTTCATCCTAGCCCTCAGAGTCTCAAGGAGCCCTAAAAAATCATATAATTTGTCACATTTTATTTTAACTTCCACCATACACTTGTTAGGGAGATTGGAGATCTAGGTCAGGACCCGATACCTGGCACAAAAAAAAAAAAAAGAGTTCTATTTTGTTTAAACTTTTGGTTCTAATGTATATAGCTGTTGTGGGCTTTTTATTTTTATTTTATTTTATTTTTTTATTTAAAGAGAAAAAAATATAAAGGGTAGCGATAATACAGAATTTCAAAAATAAACAGTAAGAAATCACTAGTTGATAAATTACGTATTGTCCTCTTAGAAATAGTTGTTCAAGTTATAAAATTAAAGCATACAAAGTAGACATTTAAACAGTGAGACTGTAAACAGCTACACATGCATGAGTCTCTACATGTATTTCTATCTTTTCTTTATTAGAAGGAAAAACAAAACATAGCAAGACAAAACAAAACAAATTACTATAAAAACATGAAACCAAAAAGTTGTATAAAACCACAGTACAAGGTGATCTACAATGATTACTGTGTTTTTTTTATTATCTTCAACAGAATTGTCTATATCATCAGGCATAATTGAATATAGCAGTATAATTGAATATAGCAGTACATAACAATATTAGTAAAAATAAAACATTGTAGACAGTATAAAACTTCAAAGGCAGGTAATAATCAAACCAGAGTGGATATTCTAATGAATCTTGTCACCTTCAGCATATTTGCCTATACTCTCAGACTTGATACTATCAATCATAACAGCTTTGAAAAATGTATCAATACAAAACAGCGATCGGAGAAAGACAAGATGGCCAATCAGTGAGCAACAAAATACAGAGCCTCCTGGGAGAAACAACTCATACACCAGAATAAAACACCCTGGAGAGACCCAGACAGAGGGAGATGGATCCTCTTGACACAGAAGAAATTAAGACATAAAAAAGCTCATCAAATACGTTGGGACTACAACTGGAACAGCTGGACACAGTGTTTTCGCTGTGACCCAATTTTGCAGCAGACTGAATTTGCACCAGCCTGAATCCGCCAAGGCTGGCAGAGCTGCCCAAACTTGTTCCCACCACAACTCACAGGAAGCAGAGCAGCACTGAAGTTGGGGGTTGGTGAACCCAACGGAGAGCAGAGCCGGCAAAGGGACTTTCATTAATCCACGGTCAGTGCTGGGATTGGGACACCCCCACACACAGGAAGGGTGCAACCAGGTGGGTGACATGTTGGAATCTGGCAGGAGGAGCAACAGTGACTTCAGTTGGTTCCTCCCTCCCCAGAGCAGATTGGTGGGATTTGCTTGGACTGGGCCATGCCCCTGGCTGGGACCCAAATTGACTCCCTGCACGTAGCAAGCACTAACCAGGAGAAGGCCTCTGCAGTTTGGTTGGCCTGGTGGGGAGGGGCAGGCTTAGGCAGCTGCTGCTTGCACCTCAGTGATAAGAGCAGTCAAGAGAGGGGGGAGAGCCCTCACAAGCATGCTTCGGAGGAGGCGTGGCCAACAGGAAAGGGGGCTGGGACCTGCAATGTGACCTGTGTGGAGGAAGCCAGGACCATGACAGGAGAGAGAGGCAGGAAGAGGCCCCAAGCCTAGAACCCTGAGAGCCCTGATCCAGGAGAGGGAAAAACAAGGGTGACTGAGGGCAGCAAACATGCAACAGCAGGCATGGCTTCAATGAACATTAAAAAATATCTTCGAGACCTTGTAGACAAGCTCAAAACTGAAATATTAAATCAGGTAAAGCAAGATATGAGTAGAGTAATAAAAGCAATGCTCTCAGGGAGCATCTCTCAGGAAGATACAGATGGTAGAGGGGAGGAACACAAAAAAAGGAGAGAAACATTTGATAAAGAACATAAAGAAAATATAAAACACATGAAGCAGATTCAAAGAGACTACCAGGAAATTAAAAATTCCATTGAAAGCTGGCAAAACACCTTAAAAGAAACTAAGGATAGACTATCAAAACTTGAAGACAAGTTTGAAATGCAGGATTATGAAAGGAAAGATCTCTTTAAAATAACAAGGAAACAGGCAGTAACAATACAAAGGCTAGAAGATGATAAGAGAATCTACAATTTAAGATTAAGAAATGTGAACAAAGAAGCAGGAATACATACAAGTGAATTACAAAGGCTATTTATGGAGATAATTAAGGAAAACTTCCCAAGCATGGGAAAAGAAAATGACATTCAGTTATGTGAGGCATACAGAACTCTAGCCACCTACAACCAAAACAGATCTACACCCAGACATATAATACTCAAGATACCAGAAATTCAATAGAAAAACAGAATATTAAAAGCCATCAGAGAAAAGAAACAGATTACCTATAAAGGTAAGCCCATCAGGATCACAGCTGACTTCTCCATACAGACCATCAGATCAAGAAGAGCTTGGAATGAAATATTCCAAGCACTGAAAGAAAATAACCTCCAGCCCAGATTGTAGTACCCTGCAAAACTGTCACTAGAAATTAATGGAGAAACAAGATGCTTCCATGACAAACAGGAACTGGGGGAGTTTGTGACCACCAATCCAACCCTACTGAGAATACTGAAGGACATTCTAGAGAGAGAGAGAGAGAAAAAAAATACCAGGATTTTAGGAACAGTGGCAAAAAGGCCTCAATGAGTGTGGCAGACAGTAGAATGAAGGAGAAAAGTAGACAAACAGACAGAAAAATAGCATAGCAGAAATGAGGCAGAGAAGGTTGGCTATAATCTCTAACATAGATGCCCTTGATCCACTATATTGTTAATAGTGCACCAAGATTTAAAACCCACTTTACTCACACTACTCTGCTTAGATGTATTGTTCCAGTCATTCTACCTGTACTAGATTTGAGGGTACAAACAGAATTCCAAAAATAACAGGATATAGTATGGTAATCATCCTTAATTTCCTATTAAGTCAATCTAAAGCTCTGTAAAACCTACATTGTTTTACCGTAATTGATTGTAATCAAATCTGGTTTGTTAGATCACTGTTTTGTATTGATAGATTTTATTCAAAGCTGTTATGATTGATAGTATCAAGTCTGAGAGTATAGGCAACTGTACTTAAGATGACAAGATTCACTAGAATATCCACTCTGGTTTGATTATTACCTGCCCTTGAAGTTTTATATTGTCTACAATGTTTTATTTTTTAGTAATATTGTTATGTACTGCTATATTCAATTATACTACTATATTCATTTATGCCTGATGATATAGGCAATTCTATTGAAGATAATAAGAAACAATACAGCAGTCATTGTAGATCACCTTGTACTGTGGTTTTATACAACTCTTTGGTTTCATGTTTTTATAGGAATTTGTTTTGTTTTGTCTTGCTATGTTTTGTTTTTCCCTCTAATACAGAAAGGATAGAAGTACATGTAGAGACTCATGTATGCGTAGCCATTTACACTCTCACTGTTTGATGATCTATTTTGTGTGCTTTAATTTTGTAACTTGAACAACTATTTCTGAGAGGACAATATGTAATTTATGAGCTAGTGATTTCTTATTGTTTATCTTTTCTCTGAAATTCTATATTATCTCTATCCTTTACATGCTTTTTTTTTCCTCTTTAAATAAAAAGTAAAAAAAAAATAAAAACAGCGATCTAACAAACCAGATTCAGTTACAATCAGTCATGGTAAAATAGTGTAGGTTATACAGAGCTTTAGATTAAGTTAATAGGAAATTAAGGTTGATTACCGTACTATATCCTGCTATTTTTGGGGTAACTGCCTGTGCCCTCAAATCTAATACAAGTAGAATGACTAGAACAGAATATAATACATCTAAACAAAGTAGTGTGAGTAACGTGGGTTTTAAATCTTGGTGCACTATTAACAATATAGTGGATCAAGGGCATCTATGTTAGAGATTCTAGCCATCCTTCTCTGCCTCATTTCTGCTATGCTACTTTTCTGCCTTGTTTGTCTATTTTTCTCCTTTATTCTACTGCCTGCCTCATTCATTGAGGCCTTTCTGCCACTGTTCCTAAAATCCTGGTATTTTTTTTCTCTCTCTTGAATGTTCTTTAGTATTCTCTGAAGGTTTGAATTGGTGGTCACAAACTCCTCCAGTTCCTGTTTGTCATGGAAGCATTTTGTTTCTCCATTAATTTCTAGAGACAGTTTTGCAGGGTACATCAACCTGGGCTGGAGGTTATTTTCTTTCAGAGCTTGGAATACTTCACTCCAAGCTCTTCTTGATCTGATGGTATTTATTTGTTGTTTCTTGTTTAATCTTACTTGGAACTCAAAGCAACCTTCTTCAATTCTAGAAAATCCCCAACTATTACTTCTTTGAATGGCTCCTAACTCTCTTCTGTCCATTCTTTACTGGAATTTATAGTTGATTTCAGGTGGAATTTATCAATTGACTCTCCATGCCACTTAAACTTTTCTATTTCCTATGTTGTTATATGTTTGTATTTCATTGAGTATGATTTCCTCAAATCAATTAACCAGTTTGTTATTTATCTGTAAGCATATGTAATTGATATTTATCTTTAGTTGAAATTTTGGTGATTATGCTTTTTTAGTTCTATTTGATTATTCATCAAACTTTTCCATTACTTTTAAGCATGCTATCATGCTAATATTTCAGAATGTTTTCTTTTATTGTATCAATAAAAGCATACTTATTTGTGTACTTTTTAATCATTTGGTTAATAATTACTCTAAAACTTTTACTTTTATTTCTAGTATGAGTCTTGTGCACCTTAAATTGTAGATTATTTCCTATAGAGCAATATATCTACTTCTCTCCAGGTTCCTGTGGTTACCACTGGTTAAAGAGCAGTGACTGTGTTAAGTTCTTGCTTGAAGTTCTTATAACTGTTGGATGACTTACTCATACTCCATAATCAGATGGGGTTTAAGACTTCTCACTGGATCTATATTTTTTCCCATGTAGAGCCCAGAAAAAGACTACTTACCTCTAGCTCCAGCTCTGGGCAGTAGACAAAATTCTAGTTCCCCTTTCAAGTCCTGGAAATTTTAGATTTATTTAAAAATTTTTATTAGTATATGTTTGCAGTGCATAATGATTACATTCAATGTGGGGGGTTGGTACATGCACATGACACATCTCAACTTTTTTAGTTAAACTTTCCCTCCCCTCCCTCCCAACTCCATCTCTTGACCCCGTTCCCAGATGCAAAAGATCTACTCCCTGTTTCTTATTATCTACATTTGATCTTTAATTTATTTATACTTTGTGTCTCTCACATAAGAGAAACCATGCAATATTTGAGTTCATGTGTCTTACTTCACTTAATATTATGGTCTTGAGAGGGCTTCATTTTCCTACAAATGATTCACATTTATCTTTCTTTATGGTGCAGTAGAATTCCATTGTGTATAAACATCAGTTTTCATTTATTCATTCACCTGCTGATGATGAATGTTGATATTGATGGTGGGTATATGCTGTTTTCAATATTTAGCAATTATGAGTTGTTCTGCTATAAACATGGGCATGTGTATATAACCATAATATAGTGCCTTTAACTCTTTTAGGAAGATATCTAAAAAAGGAATAATTAGGTTGAATGGAATTTTTACTTCTAGTTTTTTGAGAAATCCCCATGCTGACTTCCATAGTGATTGCAGTAGTTTATGTTTCTGTCAACAATGTAGAAGGGTTTCTTTTCTCCTGCAGCCTCAGAGTATGAGTATTTATTATTTTTTGATTTCTTAAAAACAGTCATTCTTTCTGGAGTAAGATTTCTTAAAAACAGTCATTCTTTCTGCAGTAAGAGGGAATCTCAGTGTTTTAATTTTCCACATCTTAATGGACAGATAAACTGAATACATCTTTATGTATTTATTGGCCATTTGTCCTTCTTGTGAAAAGCATTCTTTCATTTCAGTCACCCATTTCTTGTTTGGGTCTTTTATTTTAGGGAGTTTTGATTCTTTTGGATTGTTTATACATCTAGATTTTAGTCCTTGTCAAAAGGGTAACTGGAAAAATTTATTTTTCCATTTGAAGGTTGTCTGTTGGTTGTTTCATTTCTGTTCAGAAGTTTTTTAATTTGACTTAATCCTATTTGTTGATTCTTTATATTATTTCTTATGCAACTGAGGTAACTGTTCAGAAAGTCATTGCTTATGCCTGTGTCTTAAGGAGTTTTTTTTTTAATTTTGATTTTTTATTCTGTAAAGCATATATGCAGAATATGTCTTCAAGAGTTTTAACTATTTTATCTTCCAGGCTACTAAGTGTTCCTGTTTTAATATTTATTCATTTTGATTTACTTTAAGTACTTGGTGAGAGATATGAGCCTACTTTCCATTCTCAGCATGTATAGCTACTTTTCCCAGCACCATTTGTGTAAGAAGCTATATTTTCTCAGTTTATGTACCCTTCTACATTGCTGACAGAAACGTACAATGCTGGAACAAAGATGACGTGGTGGACTGTGCTTAAGGTCATGTGTGCATCCTCTGTTCTGTTCCACTGATCCATGTATCTGTTTTTGTGCCAGTACCATGCTGTCTTCTATGACTGTAGCTTTGCAGTATGACCTTCTGTAATGTCTGTTGCTTTACTCTTATTGTCTAGGATTGCCTTAGCTCTTCTGAGTCTCTCCTGGTTCATATGGATATTAAGATTGTTTTCTTTAGTTCTGAGAGGAATGCTATTGGTATTTTGATTGAGACTGTATTAAATCTACGTATCAGAATTGAGAGTATGGCCATTTTGATATTTGTTCTTCTTATCCAGTCTTTCCATTTTTCTCATCATCTCTTCACTGTTTTTTTTTTTGGAATACTATAGTTTTTGTTGTAGAGGTCTTTCACTTTCTTTGTTAGGCTAATAAATAACCAAGTAATTTTTAAAAAGCTTCTGTGAATGGTATTATTTTTCTAATTTCTTTCTTGATAGTTTCTTATTAGTGCACAGGAACACCACTGATTTTTGTGTTTGTTTTGTAGCCTGCTACATTGTTGAATTTGTGTATGAGTTCTAGGAGTCTTTTGGTGGAAATTTCTGGATCTGCTATGTGAAGGATCATGTTGTCCTAGAATAAGGATAGTTTGACCTCTCTCTTTCCTATGCATGTCCCTTTTATTTCTTTCTCTTGCCTGATTGCTTTGGCTACTGATTTGAGTACTATATGAAGTATAGTGATGGAAGGAGTTTTGAAAGTCCTAGTGTTCAACAGAGGTCCTAGTTTCTATCCAAATGACTTTCAGGCTGAATTTACTATGGTGTCCATGTCCTGACTTTTTCCTAGTCTGTTTCATGTCAACTTGAGCTTACATCACTGGGTTTGAATTTCCCTTTTGTTTTCTAGCACCTGGGAATTGTCTTGGCTTTATTTTAGGGAGGTGTTTTGGAGACTAAAGGCTGCCATACCTTCAGCATTGAAAGTCTTTTCCTACCATATTTTGGTTTTCATGTTTCCCTGTGGCACTGACCCCCTACCTGGGGGAAAACAGACAACTGAATTTTCTTTTTCATTTCATTTATAACATTTCTCAAAAACAGTCAGAGGTGGCTACAGCATGGAGGAGTGGCTCATGCAATTCTCTGGTATTATACTTTCATTGATTGGATGAAGAACCAGGCCAAATGGAGACACTGGATTTTGGATTCTTTATCTGGAACACTTTGAAATTCACTATTTTGAGCAGAGTTAAGAAAAAGAAGCAACGGGGGGAACCAAGATGGCTGATCCATAGGTAGCACAATAGAGAGCCTCTTTGAAAAAAACAACTCAGATGCTAGACTTTAACACCATGAAGAAGATCAGACAAAAGGAGAGGAATTCTCATGACCCAGGAAGAAACTGAGGAAAGAGAAAAAGAAAAAAAAAAAAGAAGAAGAAGCATGGACAGAGGGCTGGAGCTGGGCATGCTCTGGTCACTCTACTGGGAGTGTCTTAGAGTCAGGCAACTCATGATTGAAATGAGGTGGCAGCCTTGTCAAGAACAGAGGTTGGTGAGCTCGAGACACTTGGCAGGAGGAGGAACTGCAACGGGGAGTAGAAACAGCGAACTGAGCTGCACGGACTTTGGTGAGTGATGGGAACTGGATTCCCTAGAGCAAGACAACTGGCTAGATGACATTTTGGAGTTGGGCAGGACAGGCTTGAATCAACAACCAAAGTGGCATCATTCTGTGGCTCCTGGCCCAAAGCAGATTGGTGGGATCTGCTTAGGCTGGGCCATGCCCCTGGTCAGAACCCAATAGCCAGGGACAAGGCTGTCCTGAACCTGTGACATCCACAGGGAACACACAAATGTACTGAAGCACTCACTGGATGACTGACGTAGGGGAGGGGCTGGCCCACATAGCCCCTGCATGCACCAGGCAGATCAGCAGCAAACTGGGTGGGGGGGCACTTCCCTAGACAGTGTGCCACAGAAAAGCTGTAAGCAATACGAAAGGTCTGGAGACCTCCACCACTCACCTGAAACCAGAAAGAAACCAGAAACATGACAAGACAGAGAAATTGCAAAAAGCCTTCAGCCATGGAACCAGGGAAAATGAGTACAGGAGAGGTAAATGCGGAGGAGGTTGAGGGCTGTGGACATGCAGTATCAGACACGGCTTCATCAGAAATAAAGAAATACTTCCATGACCTCTTTGATGAATTTAAATCTGAAATTCTAACTCAGGTGAAGCAAGATATAAGAAGATTAACATCAGAAATAAAGAAATACTTCCATGACCTCTTTGATGAATTTAAATCTGAAATTCTAACTCAGGTGAAGCAAGATATAAGAAGATTAATAAAAGAAATGCTGGGTAATCCTCAAGTAGACACAAATGGAAGAATGGAGGAACCCAGAGAAAGGAGAGAAACCTTTGATAAAGAATATAAACAAAATCTAGAATACATGAAACAGATCCAAAGAGAATATCAGGAAATTAAAAACTCCATTGAAAGCTGGCAAAACTTCTTAACAGAAACTAAAGACAGACTTTCAAAACTTGAAGATAGATTTGCAATGTATGATTGCAAAAGGAAGGGTCTCTTAAAAATAACAAGGAACCAAGAAGTAACAATACAAAGGCTAGAAGACAAGAGGATTTATAACCTAAGAATAAAAAATATGAACAAAGATGCAGGCACAAATACAAATGAAATAAAAAGATTATTCACAGAAATAATTAAGGAAAACTTCCCAAACATAAGAAATGGAAATTATGTCCAGATATATGAGGCATACAGAACTCCAACCAGCTACAAATAAAACAGATCTACACCCAGACATATAATAATCAGGATCCCAGAAATCCATCACAAGAACAGAATATTAAAAGTGCTAAGAGAAAAGAAACAGATTACCTATAAAGGAAAACTCATCACAGCAGACTTCTCAATGCAAACTATTAAATCAAGAAGAGCTTGGAGCAAAATATTCCAAGCTCTGAAAGAAAATAATCTCCAACCCAGAATTATGTACCCTGCAAAACTGTCTCTCAAAATTAATGGAGAGACAAGATATTTCCACGACAAAGAGGAACTGGGGGAGTTTGTGACCACCAATCCAACCCTACAAACAATACTGAAGGACATTCTAGAGAGGGAGAAGAAAATCATCAGGGTTCCAGAAACAATGGCAGAAAGGCCTCGATGAAAGGGGCAGATAGTGGAATGAAGGAGAAAAGTAAACAAAAATGACAGAAAAATAGCACAGCAGAGATGAGGCAGAGAAGATTGGCTATATCACTGTTTTGTCTTGACTGATTTTATTAGAATCTGGTATGCTTGAGAGGATTGAGTCTGAAAGTAGAGGCAACTACTCTGAAGATGACAAGATTCAATAGGATACCCATTCTGGTTTGATTATTAAGTACCTTTGAAGTCCTATAATGTCTCCAATGTTTGGTTTTTATTAATAGCATTATGTACTACTAAGTTTAATTGTACTATGTCTGATGATATAGATAATTTTATTGAAAATAACAAGAGACATCATAGAACTACTGTAGATCACCTAGTATTGTGATTTTATATGTCCTTTTCATTTTGTGTTTTTCTAGGAATTTGTATTGTTGACTTGTTTTGATTTGTTTCTCCCTCTAATACAGAAATGCTAGGTACACATGTAGAGACTTATACATGGGTAGAACTTCTAAACAGTTTACAAGAATAGATTATAGTTATTGTAAAGAAAAAAGAGGAAAAGAAAGTATTCTAAAGGATATAACTGCGTATATGTTTAAGTGTATAACCTTGATAACTATATTAATAAGTTTTTGTTGGATAGATGAACAGAACTGGTTGCAGTTTCACTGTTTTAATGTCCAGTTTGTAGGCTTTATTTTTGTAACTTGAACAACGATTTTTAAGAAGAAAATATGTAATCATCAACTAGTGATTTCTTACTGCTTATTATTTTGTTTTTTTTTTTAATTTTGTATTATTTATTTCTTTTTTTAAAATTGTTATTGTTACCAGGGATTGAACTCATGACTACTTGCTTATGAGGCAGGCATTTATGCGGCTGAGCTAAATCCCCAGCTCCTGAAAATTTGTATTGTTTCTACCCTCTTTCTGTTTCATTTTTTTTCTTTAAATAAAAAAGACCTTGGAAAAAAAAGAAAAGAAAAAGAAGCAACAAACTTAGAATCAAAAATTCCAAGATTATCACTTTCCAGATGTTTGGTCTTGGGCTAGCTGTGAGACCTTTGAAGTTGGGAGCTCTGATGGGATTAGTCTTTCTGCACACCTAAAAATACAACCAGATAGTTATATGCATAATAGGCATTGAGCCAGACATTTTCATATATAAAACCTAGACTTGCTTCCTAATAATGACCGGATCTTGGGCAAGATTTTGAACTTACTGTGTCTTAATTTCCTCCTGTGTAGAATGGAGATAATAATAAAAGTACATGTCTTATAATGTTCATTTCACATATAGAAATGTATATATCATATATGCAATTTAAGGTCATGTGAGTTTCCTTAGAAAGTGTGCTTGATCATTAATGCACTAGGACACAAATTGCATTTTCCTCCTCTTTTTAGACAACAGTCATTTTGCATTAAATATGTTGTTTCTATTGAAGAGTATCCCCAGGAATGAGTCACTTTTTTAAAAAAATCTTTTGGAGACAGGGTTTCACTATGTAATTCAGACTGACCTTGATGTCACTTTGTAGGCCCAGGCTCGCCTTGAAATCACAGCAATTTTCCTGCCTTAACCTCCTAAATGCCAGGATTACAGGTGTGTGCCACCATGCTTGGCATATGAACCATTTCTATTTCAAACCTGAGATTGATTTTTTTGGTTATTATACAGATTTAAAAAAAAAACTTTTCTTATGAGGAATAAAATTACATGGTATAGTGGCATAATCCCAGCCCTTGAGTTCGAGGACAGCCTGGGCTACAGAGCTGGTCTGAGCTACCGTGTGGGATTCTGGTTTAAAAAAAAAATTAAGGAAATTAAACCTGCATCTTTAGTGCCTATACTTTGTACTTAAAACAAACACACAGTGGCAAAGAATGTCTGCAGCCTATACTTATATAATAGTATGATGAGCAAAAATCTGCATTTTACATCAGTACTCCAGCTTTCTAGACAATATATTGCAGGAAGTTGGACGTTTCAGTGGTTTGTAAATAGTTAAATCAATTGGACAGAAATTAAACAGCAAGTACTGTATGAGATGTCCTGACAGAATGTGGCTTGCGGTTTGGGTTCAGTACATACTTGACAAAATCTTTGACTTAAATAAAACACTGGACTGAGCAGAGGGTCCTTAGTGGCAGAAATCACATCACTGATAACCACAGTCTGGCAATGGATCTGTATCTGAGTCTCTTGTGAATAATCAGCATTTGGCTGGGCTTAGAAAGAGCATCCCAAAACAGCCAGTCTTCCAGGAGTCCTGTGATACAATGCAAGGAATAGATACAAGACAGAAATAGTGTCTGGAAATAAGGATCATTTTACCAGTGGGAACCACAGGAATTTTGGGCAGGCAGAAAATAATAATAAAAATTGCTTTTTGGTTAGGTGACATGGGTCAGCTCTCTTGGCCTCTTAAAGAGAGTTCTGTGATCCATTGTGACTTTAATACCATTAAACCACATTGTGATTATAGGATGGCTGGTTTGTACTGAGTTCAAGGTCAAATTTTGATTACTATAATAATCAGTTCATGCCTAGTGCTTTGTGTGGGTAAAGAAGAAGTGCAAGGCATGCTTTCTTTGTCTAAAATCTTAAAATTGGCTACTAGGTCACAATTTCCACATATACAACACTTAAAGATGAAAGAAAAAAAATCTCAGAAGTTAGCAAGCCTGACTGCAGGCCTTCCAACTTGTGCTAGAAAACAAACAAAAACTGGATGGCTTAGAAAACTCTAAATGCTATATTCTCTTTTTAAAATCAATTTTTTTATTAGCAGATTTTGGTGATAAAGAGTGAATGCATTCACCATGGAATTAATACATGTACTGATTACATCTTTTTATGTTCCCATCCCTTCTCTTACTTATTGTCTCCCTTCATCATCATCCTCAGATCCCCATTCCAACCTTTCAAAGAACCCACTCTTTGATTCATTGATTCTTTGCACATTTTTTTTAATCCTAAATGTATTGATTTCTGCTTTGATTTTTAAAATATTTTTCCTAATTTTAGTTCCAGATTTGGATTGTTTGTGTCTTTCTAAGACACTGAGATACATCTTTAAATTATTTATTTGGGATTGCTCTTTTTTTTATGTGTAAATTTACAGCTATACCCTTGCTCGTTACAACTGCTTTCCTTATGTACCATAGGCTTTTGTATATTGTGCTTCCATTATCATTTGATTATAAGAACTCTTTTATTTCTTTCCTAATTTCTTTGTGATCCATTGATTTTTCAATAATGCTTTAGTATATCCATCTACACAGTTTCTGTGACTTCTTCTGCTATTGATTTGTAGCTTCATTTGACTATGATCCAAAGATGTGTAGAGGATTATTTCAATTCTTTTGTATTTACTTAAGAATGCTTCAAGATATGATCTATTTTACAAAAAAAAGGTCTATGTACTATTGAGGAAAATGCATAATCTTTTGTCAAATGAAACACTCTGTTTGTATTTAAGCACCATTTGTTCAGTGGTGTGGGTTAAGATGTTTCTTTGTTGATTTTATTGTCTGGTTGACCTAATTGTGAGAAGTCCCTACTATGGTTGCATTCATGTCTGTCTTTTAAAGTCCAATAGTTTTTGTTTTATGAAATTGTGTGTATTAATGCTCCATGCCTAGATTTTTACAATTATTGTCTCTTACTGTTGAATTGTTCCCTTCACCAGTATGCAATAGTCATCTTTGTCTTTTCTGATCAGTTTTGGCTTGAAATGTGCTGAGTCTGAAAATAAGATAACTACTCTTGCTTGTTTTCAGGTTCTGGTTGAATGGAGTATCATTGTCTTTGTTTTCACTTTTACTCTGTACTTCCTTTGGGATGAGTTGTAAACAATATATGGTTACATTTTTTTGTTGTTTTTTAAAATTCAGTCTGCCAGTCTGTGTCTTTTGATTGAAAAGTTGAAGACCATAGACATTGAGAATTATTGTAAGGTATTTATGAATTCTGTCATTACATTATTTTTTCCAGTACTGATTCTTATATTTTTCCTTTTGCTTAATTACTCTCCCAGTTAGATGTATACTTTACTTTGGACTTTTTGGTGCTGGTGACCTCTCTGTCTCTATCTATGATTCTATTATGTATTTTCTGCAATGCAGGTATAAGGGTACTATGTTTTTATTTAGGATTTCTTTATTGTGGAAAAATCTGTACTTCTCCATCAATTTCAAAGACTAATTTTGCAGGATATATAAGTTTGTGTTGCCAATTGTCTTTGTTTAGAACTTGAAAAAGTTCTCTTCATGCTTTCCAGACCTTCAAGGTTTGTGCTGAGAAATTTCCAGCTTGATTGACTTGCCTTTATAGATTTCTTGCTGTTTTTCTTTCCTACTTGCTTTTACTATTTTTCTCCTTTTGTTGAATTTCTGGATTTTGATTGTGATGTGTTGTGGAGAAATTTGTTTTCTGGTTGTGACTATTTGGGTTTCTAGATGCTTCTTGTACTTGAATATTAATTTTTTCCCCTAGTTTGGAAAGTTTTCTGCTATGATTTCATTGAAAAATTGTTTATACTTTCCAATCATTTTCTAATTTTTTTCTACTTTTCCCTGTAATTCTAAGATTTTTTTTGTTTTGTTTTTGGTCATCTATAGTTGTTAGATCAAGCTTACATGGTAACTTGTCATATTATAGAGCCTCATTGAGTTTATAATCTACTATATCTACCATGGTTTCAATTTCTGACTTTTTGTGATCATATTGGTCACATCAACTCTTCATGTTTTCCTCTAGATTTTTCATATCATACACCTCTGCTTGCTCTCTTTTAATACTTTCTAGTTCTTTTCCAAAGTGGTCATTTATGTCTTATACTGCCTTGCTTAACTCTGAGTTTACTGTTTGTTTCTTAAGATTATTGGACATTTTATTGGTAAAATCCTTTGTTCAATGAAATTTTCTTTGAGCTTAAACATTTTAGGGTCTATTTTGTTTCTAAGTCTATTCTGCTGTGTGAATACTGATCTGCTTCAGGGTCACTTTCACTCCAGCTGCTCTTAGTGTTTGTGCTCTTCTGTGTGCCTCAAGTCATTACTATCTCTAATTAACATTATGGCCTCTGACCTTGTGAGGTGTTTCTCTTGTTCCAGAAGTTCCTCTATCTATTCAACCCAGGACATGGCAACTGTCCAAGGTGACACATATGCCTGGTTATTCTGACATATGGGAAAAGCAAACAGATCATTGAGTTTTGTGTTAGATGTAGGCAGCAAGGGGGCAAAGTGATCTTCTAGGCTAATGTAATCACTTTCAAACCCAGTCCCCTCAGAAAACCATATGTGACTGTCTTGGCTTCTTCCCACACAAGGCAGGACTACCATGTCCTTCACATCCTGAGCATGCCACTGCTTAAATTTCTCAGGGGGAGCCACCAGCATGCCGCTCTGCTAAGTGGCTGTGGCTTGGCAAGCTGCAGCTGCCCCAGGGTGAGAACCATATCAGCGTTTCCTGAGATCCACGACGTGCCATGTTGGACCTTGAGGTGCTGGGAAAACGGGCAGCCAGTTCACCCCTCTGGTGGGCAGCTGTGAGCCTACCCAGGTGTGGGCTAAGAATCAAACATCCACCCACCCATCCCCACCCCACTCCCCCACTAGCAAGTGAGAGCTGGAGATCTGAGCTTGTCTTGCAAGTTTGACTCTATGCGATATAGCAAATAAGGGGGATTTTCTTCTGCCATCTCTTTGAGGGAAAATATTTTTATCTCTGTTTTGCTCTGTTTTGATCAATGGTATTACTCTATTCAATATTCTGTTCTTGTAATTTTGGTATTTCCTTTGATATTGCTCTACCTGATTGAAGGAACAACTATTTTTGTGAAGAAAACCATATGTACTATTGTGCCTATTGCTGTTATCCCGGTAACCTGCTGTGAGGTTCTGTGCCAATTTCACTGCACTGCCTCAGTTGGCTATGTCCTGTCTTGTTCTGCTGTATTTTACTACCTTCAAAATAAATAAATAAATAAAATAATAAAAAAGTTTTTAAAAAGTGAATAACAACAACAAAACAGATCAGCAAGGTACTGAGCAACCCAAAACATGGTATAACTAAACAGATAATGGACTTAAAAAGCAAAAGGAGGAAAAGCAGGTGCTCTAAATTATATAACTGCATGTATATTTAAGGGTGTAGGAATGATAATTATGTTGCTAAGCTTTTGTTGGATCAGAGAATGGAGCAGCCTCACTGTTTGAATGTCTACTTTATATGCTTTGATTTTGTAACTTGAACAACTACATCCAGGAAGACAATATGTGATGTATCAACTAGTGATTTCTTACTGTTCTTTTATTTTTCTAATTCTGTATTGTTTCTACCTTTCTTTTTTCTTTTCTGTTTTGCTTTATTTTTTCCCTCTCTTTAAATAAAATTAAAACAAAATTTCTCAGGGGATCTGCAACTAGTCCACTCCTTCTCCATGACTATCTCTTATGGCTTTCTTCATTTACTCACTGTGATATAATGACTCCAGACACCCTGAAGTGAAGTTGTTTTGTAAATTCTGATCTGTAAGGTAGCTCAGTCTTGAACAATAGAAAACAATTTCTCTATTTTTTCCCTCAATATTCTCTGTAATGACTAGCTTTCCTATCAGCAATTTCTTGATTCCTGCAGCTCTACTTCTTTCTTCTTCTCTAAGTTATTCTTTTATACATGTCTTGATTCTGGGTCCTACAGATGCTGTATTTTGCTGTCTAGATATTCTCCACCATTTTAAATCTCAAATACTGTTTTCTCATTTGGGAGAATCACAAAAAGGTCTGAGAAACCCTACAGTAAAGAATATTGTATAGTTTTGTGTAATCCCAAGTTTCACAAAAGTAAATGACCTCTCCCCCAAATCTCTCACCATATTTGGCATTCTTTACTTCTTCAATTGAAAGCACATGAAACTAACTCTAGCTAAAAAAAGGAAAAGCAATTTTTAATGGAAGAACATTGAAAACTTGTGGAATTGTTGGGAATGATGGAGAAATAAACTGCCTCTTTGTGTGACTGACTTGAGAGGTATGAGACTTAGCCTTACTTAGTCATTGGGAGGCATGGAGAGAGCTTTGTATATCAGGGAGACCTTGTGACCTCACGGAGGAGGAAATTGAAATTGAAAGTGGAGAAATAGCTTAGCCTAAATCACCTGGCTGGTCATGGGAGTGGGCAGCAACTGTCATTTCCAAGACATTACCTCCTTTCTTTTTAGTCTCATCTTTTCTTTGAGAAGATGGGAGGTACCCTTTAAAATCCAACATTCATCTTCCATATGGAGAGAAGGAGCTTACATTCTGATTGGTTCCTTGGCCACTGGGAACTTTATGTTACATACTTCATAACTCAGTGGGATACCTTATCTTTATAAAGTGTTAAAATATATTAAATATATATTAAATAATATATATATTATTTATTTCACATTTATTTCCAAAAAGTAAATGATTTTGCGGTGACCTAACACAGCATTCATTCCACACACAAATCTCTCACCACTGTGCCTAGCACATAGCAAGTACTCAGTAGCTGTTAATTACTTTTGTTACTACTTGATATGATTTAAATATAGATGTCCCTCCAAAGCCTCATGTGTTCAATGGTGGGGCTTTTGGGAGGTTATTGAATCATGGGGTGGGTGGTAATCATAAGTGGATTAGTTCACTGGTGAGTTTATAGCTAAATGCGATGTTGGGAGGTAAATCCTGGTGGGAGGAGGTGGGCTATTGGAGTGTGGCCTGGAAGGATCTATCCCGCTTTCTCCTCCCTTGATCCCTCTCTGCTTCCTGCCTACTATACCATGGACTGTTTCTCTTCTGCCAAGCTGTCCTTCATTGGAGTCAGTCTACTATGGTCTGAAACCTCTACAAACTGTGAGCCAAAATAAACTTTTCCTCTTTGTGGGTGTTGGGTATTCTGTCTCAACAATGAGAAAGCAACTAAGATAGTACCATACTCAGCAAAGTACTTTTGTCATGAGAACCTAACTTTTAAATCACTCTAATTTCCACCTTTATCCATTTTACGAGAAAGTCATTATGAATTACACAGATTTCTTTTTCCTTTCTTCTCCACTTTCTCCTCCTCATGTATCCACTTTGTTTTTGTTTTTCCCATTTTGTGAGCAATGATAAACCTCAAGTTCCAAAGTTTCCTTTTTTGGCACTAAGTTGTATTTGTTTCTTCTATCTCTTGTGTGAGAAAAGAATGACTAGAGGGCTGGAGTTCATCAGTCTCACTTATCTGTAGAGTCTGCTCTCACCATTTGGTTTTACATATTTCCTGCCTTCCAAAGCATTTTGAACAGAATGTAAACTTATCTCAGTGATTTAGGATTATCCTTATGGACAGTAGCTTGGTGAGAACTACGGCTTAGATTTTTACTAAAAAATCTCATAACAGAATGAGAAAGAAAACTTCTTTGGTTAACTAAATAGTTAATTCAAGACTTTGCTTCCATATGCCTAAGAGTGTTTAAATGGAGATAAGATAGTCAACAGGTAATACAATACCTTAGCGCAAAGAGTCAGATTATCAGTAGAATCAGCACCAACCAGTAGCATCCTTGCTTTAAAGAGCTTCCTGTGTTCTGGCTGCTGTATTTATCCTTGATCTCTCATCAGTGCAGAAAGTTAGGCACAAAGAGAAATGATTATTAGCTATGAACGTTCCAGTCAAATTCTCTTGGATCTCATCTCAGCTTTGTCTCTCAGTAGAAAAAAAATTGCTTAACTCCATTTATGAAATGGAACAATAGCAATGTCTATGGTATAGACATAGGTTGTTATAAGCATGAAATGGGATAATGCATATAAGCAAGTATGGCACAAAGCATTTCATAAATCTTAATGATCCCAATGGATGGACGAAGAAAAAATTAGTAACTGGTAGAGCTTAGGTTTGACTCCCATCCCACTTTTTTAATTTCACCAAAGAACCACTGCCAAACGAGAAAAAGAATCTGGAATTTGGGGCATAATCATTGGAATTCCCCAAATCATATCCCTACTTGGAAGTAGCAAAATTTCATAGGCTGATTAACTAGGTGTACATTCTGTTGCTGAAAGTCAAGATGTTAGTGTTGTCTAAACAAGACAAACTAATGTTTGTGTTGAGATAGACCAATTATAAGCAATACAATGTGGCTCCACTATGTCAGTGACACAGACTCTGTCATGCTTGATATGGGAATGGTTTTCTTTGTCCCAGCTACCACTTATCATTGCAGTTGGTCAATAGGAGAAGACAAACCTATCCTTAAAGAAGGATCTGACTCAGAAGTTATCCATGTTACCTCCACTCACAGCCCATGGGCTGTACCCAATTGTAAGGGAGGTGACAAGTACAGCCTTTCCTTCTGAGAAGTCACGTGTTCAGCTACCAGTGAAACAAAAAGGCAGAGTGGGTAGCTCGGAGCTTAGGTAAAAGAGCTCCTTCTAGTTAGCCTGTTACCTTTGTCTTGCTTCCAGGCTAAATTGATAACCCATCCTACTCCCATTCTAGATACTCAGGAACTCAGATTAGCTGCTGTAGGGTGGTAAATAGGCTGGTTCACCTCACCAATAAATATTCTAATCTGCTAATCTTTGATTTCTTTGATATCATTTTTTCATTGCCTTCTATTTCCTACCTCATTGCCAGGCTGTCTGTTGGCATCTTCTTTGGCTACCATTCCAGCTCTTCTCCCAAACTCCCTGGCCCTTTTCCTTTTCCATGTACTTACACATTTCATGCTTGCATTGATTCTCTAGATAGCACTATATGCAATGTAAAAGCATGCTGGTGTGACTGAAGGCTAATTGATCACAACTGTTGTGATGCATCCACATCAGTTAGCCAGCTGTGCTTCCTAGTTGTTTCTTAGTTCTCAACACAGAATAACTGCAATTGCCAGGTATGGAGTTGTCTTTCTATTAGAAGAAGCAAAGAAGAGAGAAAAGGAGCCTGTGATACAATGGAGGAAAAGCAAACAAACAGAAAATGCAGTCTCAAAGAGAATTTTGCAAGGATAAAAAAACACTTAGTACACTACTTAAGAGTGAACAGATGAAGTAGATAAGGCATATAGTAAATATGAGTATGGGGATGGACAAAAAAATCCAGAGGTCAGAAATGACTGTCTTAAATCTTTAAACAAAATTATATTTCCTTAGTGTGGTTGTCTGGAGTACCCATTGCTACCAGGTTTTGCTCTAATTTAGAAGCCTGTTTTGGGGTAGGGAAGAGTCTCCAGTTTGTTAAGGCTGAAGTTCAGTCAAAATTGGAAAACACAGGTCCTAGAGTTAGTATGCAGTTCATCCTCCTGTAAGCTGAAAAGAAGGCCATTAAGATGCTGGTCAGTGGGGATGCTGGCAAGGAATAAACTGGGAGCTAAATGTTGGTCTTCACGCAGACCATTCTAATACCTAATCCTCTTTGTAACGGTCGATTTACATGTTAGAAGATCTAAAAGGCAGGAAGCGTAGAAATGGGCTTTGAATTTTCTTCCTTAGATTTTGCTTCCAATTAATCTTTTTGAGACAAGAATTACAATCCATCACAAACTGTTCTGAAGCTTTCAAGAGCAGGCTTTGCAACTTTGGACAAGATGCTACCATATTAAAAAAGAAGAAAACAACTTAATGTTTGGTTGGATATTTTTCTCCCTAAATATGAAAACAACCTCTTGATATCACTAAAAAGGCTGTACAAAATTTTTATTTAAAGCAGATTTTTGGCAGCTTACTTAGAATCACAGAACTGGAGAGGACTGCCTGAATTCTTTTCAGGATGAAGAAACTGAAGCCCAGAGATGCCAAGTCATTCTCAGAAGTTTGCTCAGCACATTGGTTGGTTAGCCAGGGCTAAACCTCTGTCTCCTGGTCCCTCATATGACTTACTGCTACTTCATCACAGAATGTATCTGTCATGAAGAAAGTTAGTGACATCCCAAGCCTGATTAGTTTCTTAGATATTTCTAAAGACAGCCTATAATGCATATGATGGGAAGGTTTTATGTTAAAAAGAAAAAGCTCCTCCTAAGAAGGAAGCATGCAGTCGTTTGGTTTCTGAGTGGAGGGCATGGGTGTGAGATTAAAGGTAGTACAAGGCCCTGTTTTCTGCTCCCCATGATCTTTTCTATTCCTCTTGCCTCTGGACTAAAACCTCTCTCATTAATATTGTTTTTGCTGTTAGTTTTTTGAGGCAAGATCTCACTATGTAGTTCAGGTTGGTCTTGAACTCATATGTAACCCAACTTGGGTTACATATGTAACACATGGTGATCCTCCTGCCTTAGCCTACCAACTGCTGGGATTTCAGGCATGTACCACCACACTTAGCTCCTGCCACTATTATTTATTGAAGTAAAAACCTTTGAAAGATGGTAATTTCCCCCTCGTACTGTGGTTAAAACAGAAACTTTCGCTCAGAAGAAGATGCCATGTTAATACCAGCTCTTGCTATTCACCAGCTCTTGCTATTCTTGTTTTAATCTTTTGTGAGAACGTGTACATATTTTACAAACTGAAATCAAAGGATCTTTTCTCACAAGGACATGGATGTATACATTCCACCAATTTTAGGACTTTCATGCCCTTTGAATCCCATTCATACATGAGGTCGAAGGATTCTTGCCTTTAAGTAAATTACTATATGTCCTTAACTGGGCTGTCTTAACTAGCAGTGTCTGACACGAAGAATTAAGTTTCCATGGGAGCCCCAAAGGAGCTTCCCTGAAGATTGAGAAGCCAAGACCAAGTTCTGAGTCAGCTAGAGGGAGGGAGACTAAAGACAAATGACAGAGAAAGATTCCCAGGGGAGTTTGGAGTGCAGCCAAAGACAAATTTCACAACTTCATCACCTTGTCTAGGCTTGGCCATAATTATGACTTCCAGGCTTTCCTGAGTTGCTTAGCTGGCCCCTGTATAGTTTCCAAAGTCACACACCTTCTTGGACTCTTTCCCTGATATGCACAGCCTCTCCAAGGCAGCCCTGTGCTGGTGAGTAAGCTGTTCAGAAGAGAGTCGCACCCTTGCTTCCTGGCATCTTGCCACTTTATGCTACTCACAGAACTTTCAGACCCCTAAAAGGGAAGGGAAGTTCCTTGGAATATACTATGGGGGAATGATATATTACCACAACTTAGACATGATCTTGGCTTGAACACCAAGTAGTGATGTATTGATAAACATCAAAAGAAGCAGTGAATTCCAAGCAAGAAAGTGAGTTGGAGCCACTCCAGAGATCCAGATTTGTTTTAAACGACAGAAGGTGATTTGTAATGCTTAGCAGGACAGAGCCAGGAAATGTGTAAGGGCTCCTAAGAGCAGTGGGAAGAGCTGCCACACAGGAGGGCCTGAACTTCCAGGACACACATGTCCTCTGGATCCTCCTGGCCATTCTAAAGAAGTAAGTCTGAGATGGAACCTGAGTACTGAGCAGGCATTTCAAGAACTTCTGAAATATAAAGCAAGCCATAGGCAGTCCAGTTCAGGACTCCACCAATTCTATTTCTTCTTTGTTGCTGTTGTTATGTTTTGTTTTTAATTATATTCTCACTGAGGGAAACCCTTACTTCCAAAAAAGGAGAATGGAAAAATCTCAATTCAAAGTCCTGAAGTATAGAGCTGGACACTGGGAAGCCAGATGATTGGTTGCATCTGGTCAGAACTAGCCAAAAGAATTTATGCAAAGTGATCTATAATCTGTATTGTCTAATTGGTATTTTAATATTCACTTCTAATTAATCTAACTGAATAGTTAATCATGGCTTGTGGCTACAGCATTGGACAGTGCAGATCAAGATCTAGGGCTGGAAGAAGTGAACACTGAGCTTCTGTTGGCATTCATGTCTGCCTTTGCTCATGTGGTAGACAGGTCTATGCCTGGGCCTGCAGAGCATTTATTAGCCTGATCAGCTCTGTAGCCTAGGTGCCTGGGGTACCTAGAATGGAGCCAGGCATCTCATCTCCAGCTCACTTCATGGACTCCCTTATAGGCTGACTGTAAGAGTGGGTATAGTCAATTCTCTGTATCTGTGGGTTCTGCATCTAAGGCTTCAAACAGGAGATCACAAATATTTGAAAAAAAGTTGTATCTGCACTGAACATCTACAGACAATTTTTCTTGTCATCATTCTGTAAACAATACAATATGTCAGCTGTTAACCTGGCATCCGTACTGTATTGAGAGATGGCTTAAAGTGTATGGAAGATGTTGTAAGTTATATATAGATACTATACCATTTATATGAGTGGTAAGTGTCCACAGGCTTTTGGTATTTGTTGGGGGTGATCCTGGTACCAATCATCTGAAAATTCTGAGGAACAACTATATTTCTTTTGTGCTTATCTTAATTAGGATGCTTGCTTCCAGAATCTGGATGTTTCTCCATTTCTTTATGTGGTGGACAGGTATCCCCCCTCTGGAAGTATTTCAGTTTCAGTTCTCTTTGTTTGCATGCATCTTTGTTTTGATAAATTACATTAAATCATACCTTTGTTGTGGCTCGTATCTAGATGTTACCTCAAAGTGTCATGTGCTCACAAGTGGGGCTTTGGGGAGTGACTGGATCAAAGGTGTGTGATACTAGGACTATGGGCATGATAATTGGACAAGCAATTGATTGTATTAGCAGGCTTTCTGGGTGTGGCTGAATGGGTGAATTGAAGGCAGAGGACCCACCCTGGATGTGAATGGCAAGATTGGTATGTGAGTAGGGATGGTATGTGCATCTTCCTGGAGTGTGTATATCTAGACCTGCTAAACTACTGCAACAAAACACCACCAATTATATGGTTTATAGGCAGCAGAGTTTAATTTCTCTCAGTTTTTCAGGATGGGAAGCCCAAGACTGAAGTGTGCTCTGGTGAAGTTCTTGTTCCTAGTTCACAGTCTTGTTGCTATGTCCTCATATGATTTAAAGAGAGAGAGAGAGAGAGAGAGTTAGCTCTCTGGTGTCTTCTAATAAGGGCAATAATCCTATCATGTGAACCCTATTCCTAGTTATTTTTAATCCTATTTATCTTCCGAAGGTCCTGCCTTCAAATACAACCATGCTGGGGGGTGAGTAGGATTTTACAACATGAATTTGAAGGGATCACATATATTCAGGTTGTAACAGCCTATGTTTGCCTAAAATGTTTCTTCTCCTTTCTATCATTTGTAATAGAGGGCATGCTGGTTAGCCATCTTGGACCATACAGATAAGGGTGACCTTTTAGGTGTCTGCAGAGTGACAAAATATAAGGATTGTGGGGCCCTGGCTACCTAGAGAGAAGCAACCATACCAAACTCCAAATGTTATCAACTTTTATCCAGTGTAACCATTGTTTCTTGTGGTCTCCTTTTGATCCTGTTTTAACTTGGTGATATTGTAAGTGGATTAATAGTTTCCCTAGGGAATAATTGTCCTTCCTAGGATATGAAAATCCTCATAATTTTGAGCATTAACTTCTACATGCTCAAAACTTCCATATAATAATGATGATGATGAAACTATTCAAATTTAAAATGTAAGTGCATTTCAGAATTATACTAATTCATTTCACATACTTTTAAGTCTATGTTCTCTTACTTAAAACTAATCTGTTTTAGAATAGGTCCATTGGTAAAGTTGTTTTCTTTTCTCACTCCATAAATGCCTTTTTCTTGCTTTAAAGAAAAGGTTTTAGCTCTCACCCACTCCAAATTTTAGAATAAGGCTTTATCCTTGTAACGTTGAGAAAACACTTTTTAAAAATCATTAGCTCGTAAACATGGTGTGGTGGCATATGCCTATAATACTGGCACTCAGGAGACTGAGCAGGAGGATCACTACATGTTTGAGGCCAAGTCGGCTACACAGTGAGTTCAGCGTCAGCCTGAATCACATAGTGAGATACTGCCTCTAAAAATAAATAAATAAATAAATAACCATCATCTCCTAAAGAGCTCTTCAGATATTTATTTCCTAATCATCCTACCATTAAATATTAATACACTAGATACATCTGAATATCTGCTTAGGTACCATATGTACCTATACTTTATATTTAAAAGAGTAAATCTTTTTTATTTCCCTAGAACTAATTTTTGCCCCATTAAGATCTCATTCTCTGGGATGTAGGAAATCCATCAGGCACTGTGAAATACTACTATTCACATGAGAAATTAAATAGCCCTATAATTATATAACAAACTCTTTGCAACTTACATGATTGGTGAGTTTCTGCTTAATAAAAATTGAAGAATATAATAAAATCATCAGCTGAAATTAGCTCACTCTTTTCTCATTTTCACCCATTTATAAGATGTGCACATGTGAAAATGGATAACGTTAGTATAATTGAAGCCTAAGACCAAAATGAGTTCTCATTTGGGTCTTATTCTTAGTTCAGGGCCTTCTGGCTGTGTCATCACTTTGATTCATCCTACTTTTTCTTTTTTCAAATTTTTAAAAATTTATTTATTTATTGAAAGAGAAAAAACATGGGGAGCCAAGCTGGTGCCACGCTGTGAGGTGAGTTGCAGCTCACCAGGGCAAGCCTGGAAAAGTTTGGGACCATCGATCCCGGAGGCTGGGTGCCTGCCCAGCCCCCTTAGCTCACTGGACAAGGCTCCAGAGGTTCCGCCGGCTTGAGTGAACTGCACCTAGCCACCTTCATTCAACCAGGGGAGCCAGGCCCACCACACAAGGGGAGCCAAAACCAAGTTACTCCAAGTAGCAGAGGGCTCAGGAGGTGATTTCCAACATATCCAGGGAAAGCTTTGGAAAATCACTGGAAACACAGAAATATATGAAAATGACAAAATGAAAAGACCAAAATGCAATCTCAAACCTCCAGCCCATCCCAAGAAAATCTAGGAGCCATGTACATAGAAGAAAATACTACACATACACCTGAAATGCATGAAATGATATCAACTGAAATGAAGAAGCAAGTACGGGAAGCTATGAGGGAACTCAAGTCAGAAATATTCTCTCAGGTAAAAGAAGAAATGATAAAAGTAGTGAAAGAAATACTGAATGCATCTAATGAAGACACAGCTAAAAAGTTAGAGGAACAAAGCAAAATGATAGAATCACTGAATGAACAGTTCAAGAGATAAACAGAATGCATTAAGCAGATTCAAAAAGATGTGCAGGAAATCAGAAACTAATGAAAGTTGCAAAAACCGCCTCAATGAAAGTGAAGATGGAATCTCAGACCTTGAAGATAAGATTACAGCTAGTGAACAGGAAAGGAAAGATCTTCTAACAATAACAAGAAATCAGAAAATAACAATTCAAGAGCTGCAAGATGATGCAAAGAAAAACAATCTAAGATTAATAGGGATAAAAGAAAAAGAAGGGGAAAACACAAATGATATCAAGAGGCTATTTACAGAAGTAATAGCTGAAAACTTCCCAAACATGAGCATGAAAACTGACATATGGATTAGTGAGGCATATAGAATTCCAAATAGCCATAACCAAAACAAAACTACAGACATATAATAATCACCATCCCAGAATTCCAACATAGGAACAGAATATTAAAAGCTGTTAGAGAGAAAAGACAGGTCACCTATAAAGACAAGCCTATCAGAATCATGGCAGATTTCTCAACACAAGCAATGAAGTCAAGAAGAGCATGGAGTGAATTTTTTCAGATTCGTAAAGAAAATGACTTCCAACCCAGACTGATGTACCCTGCAAAACTGTCCTTCAAAAGGGATGGAGAAATAAGACATTTCCATGACAAAGAACAGCTGAAGAACTTCATGATCACCAAACCAAACCTACAAAGAATACTGAAAGACATTCTAGATACACATAGGAAAAAAACCACTAAGCAAGACAGACAATTAAACAGAATGGAAAGCTAAGATACAACATCAGAAAGATAACATGTCAACAATAAACCAATATATGACAGTTATAACCATTAATGTAAATGGCCCCAATTCACCAATTAAAAAAACAGACTGGCAGAATGGATCAATAAACAACATCCAACCATATGCTGTCTACAAGAAGCCCATCTAATCCAAAAGGAAACTCATAGGCTGAAAGTCAAAGGATGGAAAACAATACTCCATGCAATAGGAACTCAAAAAAAAGCAGGGGTAGCTATTCTGTTTGCAGACCATGTGAACTTCAAATCAAGAATGGTCCAAAGAGATAAAGAAGGTCACTACATACTAGTTAGGGGAAAACTGCAAAAAGAAGAGATAACAATCTTAAATATATATACACCAAATTCCAGAGCACCCAACTACACAAAGCAAGTATTAACAGAAATGAAAAATCAAATAGGCAATAACACAACTATAACAGGGGACTTTAACACACCATTGACACAAAGGGATAGATCAACTAGACAGAAAATCAGCAAAGAAATAACAGAAGTGAATCACACCTGTGAACAAATGGATTTGATAGACATATACAGTGTTCCATCCAACAACATCAGGACATACATTATTCTCACCAGTACATGGGATATTCTCTAAAACAGACCATATTATAGTCCACAGAACATATTTAAGTAAATGCAAAAGAATTGAAATTATACCATGCATGTTATTAGATCATAGCACCATGAAACTGGAAATTAATGATAAAAGTAATGGAAAAAACCACACAAACACATGGAAATTAAATAACACACTCTTGACCAATCAGTGGGTCACAGAGGAAATTAAAGAAGGAATTAAACAGTATCTACAAGAAAACAAAAATACAAATACAACTTACCGGAACCTGTGGGATGCAATGAAAGTGGTCCTCAGAGGAAAATTTATTGCACTGAGTTCCCACATTAGGAAAACAGAACAAACACAAATAAGCAACTTGGTATTACACCTGAAACATCTAGAAAAAGAAGAGCAAGCCAAGCCCAAAGCCAAAAGAAGGGAGGAAATTATAAAGATCAGAGCAGAAATTAATGCAATAGAGACTAAGAAAACAATTCAAAGAATCAATGAATCAAAGAGTTGGTTCTTTGAAAGAATAAATAAAATTGATAATCCCCTAGCCAACCTTATTAAAAAAAGAAAAGAAAAGACTCAAATTCATACAATACAGAATGAAAAAGGAGAAATCACTACCAACCTTGTGGCAATAGAGAGGATCATCAACAACTATTTCGAAAACCTCTACTCTCATAGGTTCTATAACAGAAGAAATGGACAGATTCCTAGAAACATATGAACCACCAAAGCTGGATCAAGAAGATGTAAAACTGCTGAATAACCCAATTTCTACTAATGAACTTGAAAATGTAATCAAGTCCCTACCAACAAAGAAGAGCCCAGGCCCAGATGGACTCACTGTGGAATTCTACAAGAAATACAAAGAAGACTTAATGCTGACACTCCTCAAACTCTTCAGTGAAATTGAAAGGGAAGCAATTCTCCCTAAGTCATTCCTGGAAGCAAATATCACTCTAATACCAAAACCTGAGAAAGACCCAACTAAAAAAGAGAAATACAGGCCAATCTCCCTAATGAACATAGATGAAAAAATTCTCAATAAAATATTGGCAAACAGGATGCAGCAAATCATCAAGAAGATTATACACTATGACCAAGTGGGATTCATCCCAGGCATGCAGGGGTGGTTCAACATACATAAATCAATAAATCCCATATCAATAGAGCCAAAAGCAAGAATCACATGATCATTTCTATAGATGCAGAAAAAGCTTTTGATAACATCCAACACCCATTCATGATAAGAACCTTACAGAGAATTGGAATAGATGGTCTTTACCTCAATATGATAAAGGCCATCTATGACAAACCAACAACCAGCATCATATTAAATGGCCAAACCTGAAAGCCTTTACTTTAAAATCAGGCACAAGACAAGGATGTCCATTATCAACACTTCTATTCAATATAGTACTGGAAATACTAGCCAGAGTAATTAGACAAGAGAGGGAAATAAAAGGAGTAAAGATAGGAAAAGAAGAATTTAAATTATCATTATTTGCAGATGACATGATACTCTACATAGAAGACCCCCAAACCTCTGTTGAAAGTCTCCTAGATATAATAAATAAATTCAGCATAGTAGCTGGATACAAAGTCAATACTCAAAAATCAATAGCATTCTTATACACTAACAACAAAATCACCAAGAGAGAAGTAAGAGAAGCCACACCCTTCACACTAGCATCCAAAAAAAAAAATGAAATACTTAGGAATTAATCTAATGAAAGATGTAAAAGAGCTGTGTACAGGGAAAATTTTAATATCCTGAAAAAACAAATTGAAGAGAACCTCAAAAAATGGAAAGACATCCCTTGTTCATGGATAGGAAGAATAAATACTGTAAAAATGGCCATTATTCCAAAATTGTTATACACATTCAATGCATTCCCAATGAAAATACCACTAACATACCTCATAGATCTAGAGAAATCACTCCTAAAATTCATCTGGAAGCAGAAGAGACCTAAAATAGCAAAGGCAATTCTAAGCAGCAAAGGCAAGGCAAGAGGCATCATAATCCCTGACTTGAAGTTATACTACAAAGCTACTGTAATAAAATCAACATGGTATTGGAAGAAAAACAGACATGAAGATCAATGGAATAGATTAGAAGATACAACTACAAACACACTCAACCACCTTATCTTTGATAAAGGGGCCAAGCATATTCACTGGAAGAACGACAGTCTCTTTAATAAATGGTGTTGGAAAAATTGGCTATCCATATG